>JAHWFO010092776.1:6906830-6936256 GCA_023313115.1 Rhysida immarginata | reverse complement strand
GTTGGTGTTTTGCAAGCACTGGTGGATTCCAGTTTCAGAATGTTAAGCTCTCATCAGCTGGTGCATTTTTCAGCTCATCTAGTTGTGTAAAAAGAAAATTTTTATGCATTTAGACGTAATAACACAACGTATTTAATATTAACCAATCAGGATACTTGACACCTGTTTGGTGCAGCAGTGGTTGGGGATATATATAAAGGGCCGCTTTCGCTTGGCAGTCTGTGTGTTTTCAATTTCGACTCTTGATCTACATCAGGACCCTAGACTTTGTGACTACTGACTATCCAGGACTCTGACTACTAAGGCGAATGTGTAGATTTTATTATTTCAGCATACTTCATTTCGATCCTTAAAAGGAATTGGAATAGATTCTTGATTAAATGGCAACGAGAAGGGGGGGGGTGTGCAATCTATCAAATACTCAGGCAAACTAGCGATTTTTTTTTTTTTTTATACAGGGTGATTACAAAAGAACTTCACACTTTTAAAAATTTATTACATCAAAGCTATTCAGAATATAGACACACCACATAGAGATTCTTAAAGAAAAACTCTTGAAGTTTATTGTGACACAGTTAAAGATGTTCAATATGTCCCCCTGTAGTCGAATTCGTCCCAAACCCGCATTAACATGTCTCCATCAATCCCACGTATCGCTACCGTAATGCGTTCTTTCAGCTCGTCTAGGTCACGGGGAAGGGGTAGGGTGAATACCTTGTCCTTTACACACCCCATAAAAAGAAATCACAAGGTGTGAGGTTGGGGTTCCGCGGTGGGCACTTTGCAAGTTCCAGGTTATTGTTTGCTTGACCAATCCACCGCTGTGGGAGAGTGGCATCAAGAAATTCCCGCACCCCTGTCTTTCAGTGTGGAGGTGCCCCATCCTGCTGAAACATAAAGTCGTCACTGTCTTCATGCAATTGTGGCATTAACCAATTAACCAGCATGTCCAGATACGTGTCCCCTCGTACGGTCGGTTCCATGAAAAAAGAGGGTCATATTGAACATCTTTAACTGTGTCACAATAAACTTCAAGAGTTTTTCTTTAAGAATCCGTATGTGGTGTGTCTATATTCTGAATAGCTTTGATGTAAATAAATTTTTAAAAGTGTGAAGTTCTTTTGTAATCGCCCTGTATATAGCACTGTGACCTATCCATGAAAATAAGAAAGTCTTGGAAACAAGCTTTGATACTTAGTGTAGGATATTTTGAGGAGCTTCTAGATTTGGAAGCATTACTGGATGAAGATACCGTATTTACCTGAATCTTAGATGACTTAAATATAAGATGACCCCCCTCCCAAAATTTGCAAATATTTCAAGAAAAAAAAATTTTTAAGTCAAAAACTGAAGTATATGTATTCCCACATTAGTGAAATTGTAGTAATAATGTATTACCAGGGATGGATGAGTGGGGATATTACATGTAAATTAATTAATCAATTGTCCTTAGTTGTTTTTAAAAATGAACGATTGCACCTTTACATCAGTAGTATTTAAAACTGTTCAAAGTAATAAAAACTGATTTAATAACATTTTCTTCTAATAACATAAAATAATTTTGGATTTTATCATTAAGATTTTCTTCCAACGTGATGCCATCCATCTTCTGCACCATTTAATGAGTTTGAAATGCAGTGCTTTTTAAATTCACTAATGAGCCCCTCTTTCAGGGGTTTATCTACAATTTCAAAATCCATATCCCGACCGGCATCCTTATATACCCAACCCACTGGACGAGGAAGGGGAAGCAGTCTTTGTGTCTGGTAGAATCTACCTGTTCAAGGGTTCCAAACACACAAATCGTCTGAACATTTGTTAGGGCGCTGAAGGAAGACACTCCTCCTTGAGAGAGACTGCCGCCAACCTGTAACGCATCACAAAAGACGAATATAACGGATTGGCGTTTAAAAAAAACAAAAAAACAACCTTATGAAGGCTAAAAATGAAATATCATTAAGTTTTTAATCAAGGCCAGTGAAGCAAACTGAAAATTCGTTGGCCTAATGTTTTGTTAAGATTATTGTAGCATAATCTACACACAGTCTATATACACTGTCATATCACTGAATTATGACCACCCACTTAGTAATGGGAGTAGCCACCCTTCGCCGCTATAACTGCTGCTAGGCGTCATGGATGCAAGAAGTGTGCAGTATGTATCTGATGGTATGGCAATCCATTCCGCTTGAAGCGCTGTCCACAGAGCTTCGAGAGTCATAGATGGAGGGTCCAGCTGCTGTCCAGATGTTCGATTGGATTGATGTCCGGCGAATTAGCGGGCCAAGGGAGCACTCGAAAGTCAGTAGAGTGTTCCTCGAACCGATCCAGAAGGAGACGTGCCTTGTGGCAGGGTGCATTGTCCTGTTGTAACACACCATCACATCGGGGGAACATGTACGGGTGCACCTGGTCCGCTACGATTGACAGATAGCCACAGGCATCCAAATTGCCCTCTAGACAAATCAGTGGACCTAACTGCTCTCAACAGAAGATCCCCCCACACATGCAGGCTACCCCCACCAGCCTGTTTCTGGCCCACAATAGCCTCCTGCAGTCTCTTTCATGGCGTTCACAACGCACTCGCCATCGCCCGTCAATCTTAAGGAGCAAAAGCCTTGACTCGTCGGAAAAGGCGACTTTAGCCCACTCGTCTGTGTTCCAATGGCGGTGCTCACATGCAAAGTCTAGGCGTCGTCGACGATGATCCCTGGTCAACATGGGTGCAGCAACCGTGCGTCAACTGTTCAGGCCCATCCGTAGCAGGGTGCGTTCGACGCTAATGTCGGATACACGTCTGTTGGCACCACTGTTGAATATGGTGGTCAGTCGATGGACTGTGGCTCTCCTGTCACCTTTTACGAGTCGTCGTAGGTGTCGCTCACTCCGTCGGTCAATGGCTCGTGACCCTTTACAGAGACGGTGTTGGGACGAGATTTCTGTCCCTGCTGTCCACTCTTTGTACACCTTCACTACAGCGGACCGTGAACAGTCACAAATCGCGCTGTTTTGAAGATGGTGCCACCCTTGCTGCGATAGCCTATTATGATCCCCTTTTGGATGTCCTTTAAATCCGGACGTTTACCCATCTTGAGGCTTGTGCACCTGCCATTTGATGCATCAGCTTTAAAGCTTTCTCAGCCTGTTATGCAAATTTTGCAATGTGTAGTCATTGTTGGGGCGAACCATGCGTGTGCCTTGAAGGGGTGCTGGTCATAATTCATTGATATGACAGTGTATTTCTACATGTAATTACATTTTATTTTCATGTTCTCGTTAACAATATTGTGAATTAAGGTACCGTAACAAATTTCATATATTGATATTATACCTGGAGTATATGTTGACTCTTATATGATATTTATTTAGAATACATGCGACATGAAAGTGGCATGGGTGCTGGAGGAGATACAATATACAGTACAGATAGCAGTTATGGATCGAGCAAACACGAGAGTTTACAAGAAGGTGAAGCCACTGCTACCTCTAATCAACTTGCACTTCTTAATTTAAAGGTATTAGAGTAGAGTTAAGACTTTTATCACTTGTCATAAATCAAATTGTTTAACCAGATATCTCTTAAGGGCTGTGTTCTCTGATAATGGATGTAAAGTAATACAAAGGCAGTTTAAAAATAGAAAAGATTAAATTTTTGCAGTTTGGAAAACAGTAAGGATTTAATATTATAATAATAATCTTGGAGGATTTTTTTATGCCATACTTCCGATATTAATAATTAAATACAGAAAAATAATAAAGATAATTCCCGACCTGGACTTGAACTGGGGAACTTCGGGTTACTGTCCAGATCCAGACCCACTCAGTGAGAAAAGAGAAGAAAGACAGCCAGTCATCATAAAATTGGTAGAGACTTTACAACACAACAAAGGGAGAACAGAGTTTCCGACTAGTTTCGCCATTTATTCCCGGCTTTATCAAGGATACACACAAGAGGACATAAGCCTTTATATACAGAAAATATGGTACAGAATGAGAACATGATTGGATGAAGAAATAACAAATAGTAAATAATATAAAGTGTACAGTGGCGACATTGAAAGGAGAATGGTCGGATAAGGAACCAATAACAATGAAATTATAAGGAAACCTTGAGAGGAAAATTAATTGAAATATAAACGAAAAAGTGATGTCATAACACAAACAAAATTGAAAACGCGGACTCATCGTAAACTAAGGTATCAATAAAAAATGGAAAGGAAAGTAAATATACAAATTTGAAAAATTACAAGATATCGGATAAAGAATTTAAAATTGAATAAATATCAAAAACGGTTTGGCAATTTAGGAGGTGATCTGGAGAGGAAATCTTAGCTTTAAAGATCTCAATAGCGTCGAGAGTGGCAGTCTTGAATGGGTCGTTGCATAGATGGAGAATGGTCATGATTTCACTTTGCTTTTTGGGGGCATGTCCCGTTCGGGCAAGGTGGATCGCATAGTGTGAATTATTATCTTGTTTCTTGTAGGAGTCCATGTGTTCTTTGAATCGTTTATTGAAATTGCGGGTCGATAGGCCTATATAGTATTTATCGCAAAATCCACAGTTTAATCTATAAACTCCGGAACGGGAGAAATTGTCGGTGTGTGTTTGGATGGGGGGATTAAGAGAGCGAAAGCATGGGGTCGATGAGCGGTAGGAAACTTGGAGGCCAAGTGAGGAGAGGAAGGCGGAAAGGTGGTAAAATTGAGGGCTGATGAATCGCAAGGACACCCATTTTTTGGATGGGAATGGGTGAGGAGGTTTAGGGTTGGAGAGGGCAAGTTTTCTTCGTTTGAGAATCCGGGAGAAGGTGGAAGTTGTGTAGCCATTTTTTAAGGCGAGGGCGCGTATAGTTCGGAATTCGGTGGCACTCCTTTATATGCATAAATACACCTAGACCTTTTGGTCCCCTCTAATTTTCACCCCCAAAACTCCGACCTTAGTGGGCTAATCAAAACCAAACTAAATAGTGAAGGTGCACAGGCCCATAGTAAGCTACATTCCGAATTTCAACCTTCTACCTCAAAAAATGTAGAAATAACGAAGGGTGATTCAAATCGTGTGTAAAATAAAACCAATAAGTAGCTCCATTTTTCCACTACTTAATAATAAGCTTATAGATTATGAGCACTTGAGCAATCGTGCGTCGACAAAGCGATTTTGCGTGTGTGCGCGCCGATGTTAATAATGCTTAAAAGATGAACAGAAAGTAACAATATATTCCTTCTTGACAAATCGATTGTTATATGACATGCCAGTATCTTTGAATTCTTTACACTCACTGTTTTAGCACGTGAATTCGACTTGAAGGGGTCCACGAAAAATTCTGAAAAGTTGATACGGCCGAGCTAAGACTTTCATGGTCATATTTCTGAAAACAGAATTTGAAAAAGTTAATCCGTTTTCAAGTTATCGTGCAAACGGCGGATGGCCGGACGGATAAACGTACAGACCAAGGGCGCATTCTTATAAGTAGCTTTTATGCTAAAGCTCCTAATAGTAGAAGAGGTAACAACTGCTGTTGAAGGAAATTTCCTGTGTTGTCTGTACGTGTAGTAAATGATCTCCTTGGCTGAATAAAAACATTTGGATTGTGTCATGTGAGGTAGATTTATTTGACAGATTGAAGAGGACCTAGCCAGACACAAATTCCCGATACCTTAATGTGCCACAGAGCATTATTTTAAAGTTTTGGAGAAGGGTTTAGTTAAAAGACAGTTTGACCTATGCTTCAACAGAGTCTCCCATATACCATGTCAGTCTGACAATACTTGCACAACACAACTACAGGAGTACAGCAGCAGAACTTGTGAAAGACCTGTCAGGTGCAACAGGAACTGTTTTATCAAGAGAACGCATATGGTTTTTATGCCATAAGGCCCATTCTACATCGCACAGTTCAAAAGAGCATTTTTCCCATTTGTGTTTCAGTGCGGACCCAGTCGAACGCAGTCCGCTACAATGCGAAATCGGCTCCAAGGCTCCGGAATTCTACTTCCGGTTTCGTGAACTGCGTCTTTTTGCAGTTTTTCACCATTTATTTTACATTTCACAACATACATGTATACATACACTACTGTTTATAAAAATCGCAACACCCTGATGGAATAGCCCAATCTGCATTAAATTTGGAGCATTTGCATATCATGGGTCAGAAAAGAAACCATTAGATTTTCAGGTCAATACAATGCGTTTTATTGTCACATTAGTATCGGGTGAAACCACCGTGGGATGCAATTACAGCCTCTAAACGTCGTGGCATTGAGTCAAACAAGCTCTGAATAAGGGCCTGGGGAATGTCCTGCCATGCTCTGTCTACACGGGTATACAGTTCATCCACGGTTGCTGCTGCAGGAGTCTGACGAGCCAATCGATGAGCAACCCTGTCCCACACATGTTCGATTGGGAGCATGTCTGGTGAACGAGCAGGCCAGGGGAACAAGGGCGTCTGATGTGCTTGGAAAAAGGCGAGGACATTTCTGACCACATGTGGTCGGGCATTGTCCTGTTGGAATACAGCGCCTGGAAGGTTCTGCAGGAAGGGGATGACCTCGGGTTGCACAACTTCCCTGATGTACCGGTCACTGTTCAGATTGCCATGGATTCTGATCAGACGGGAACGGCCATGGTAACTGATTGCACCCCACACCATCACCCCTGGCGTTTGTCCTGAATGACGCTGCAGGATGCATTCTGGAAGGTCGCGCTCGCCACGATGTCTTCTGACTCGTACCTGCCGTCATGGTGCTGCAAGTTAAACCTTGACTCATCCGAAAACACAACTTGTTGCCATTCAGCTTGCCACTGTTGGTGTTGATGGGCCCATTGCAACCTGAGGCGCTGGTGGTTTTGAGTCAAAGGAATCCGCAACAATGGTACTCGTGCCATCAATCCTCTGGAAATCAAACAGCGTCGTACAGTGCTAGCAGACATTGTCCTGCCTACTGTAGCACCCCACTGTTGTGCTAACACTGTGGAAGTGGCTGTACGATCTGCTACACACATGCGATAGAGGTGTCTGTCATCTTGCGGTGTCGTCGTGCTGGGTCTTCCTGAGTGTGCCCTGTTCTCTTCGCTCCACTGCCTCCATGCACGCATAATTGTCGTTGCATTACGTCCTACACGAGCAGCAATGTCACGATACGACCATCCCGCTTCATGCAGACCAATTATGCGTCCTCTTTCAAAGTCTGTCAGCTGTTGATATGGTACCCTTCGTCGTTGTCGAGGCATGGTGTTCTTTCAAGCAATTACTCTGAAAATCTAATCATTTATACTCTGACCCATTGTATGCAAATATTGCAAATTGCATATGGATTAGACCATTCCATCAGGGTGTTGCGATTTTTATAAACAGTAGTGTATAAGAGTAGGAGTTGTAATAAAGTATATTTATTAAACATAAGAACTCCATTTAATTAAAAGAAATAAAAATAAATAATAAAAACAATGAATAAAAGTCACCCAGTGGAGAAATACAAAGGTTGAAGTGGACGATACACAGATGAAGCAAAGGTCTTGTGGAGCTTATGTAGATGAAACACAGATGAAAAGAAGGTCTTGTGGAGAAATGTTACACGAAACACAGGCAGAAACACAGTTACAGAAAATTCAGTTTATTTCTTCAATTTCCATCGGAAGCCAGCGCGACAGCAAAGTTTTGAAAGTGTATGGCTACTTTTAAAAACCGCTAAAAACTATTGAGATTATTCATTTTCAATGCTAACACTGGCATTTTTAGATAATGAAGATAAGTCATTTACTTCTTTTAAAAATTCTCCTACTTAGCTGCCATTTATTTGAATTCTAGCCATCAGGTTCAGTTTTGAATTGAACAACTACCAGCCACTGCAAAATATTTCTGCAATGTTATCTTTGTCATGGATATAAAATTAAAGTCGAAAAATGAATTAATGTGTCCACTGGCAGAGCTTTTCGAGGAGATAGCCTGCATTTAAATGCACGCTTAGATATAGCCATGAAAAAAGCAGCAGCTTTCGAGGAGGAGATGCGCTGTTAAACAACTGATCGATCATGCCTTTTTGCGTAATTTTTAGCTTGATGTTAATTCCTCAGTGCTTAACGTGGAGAGGGGGGTGGTCTAGTGCGAATCGATTTAACGCGGTTACTGAAATCTGGCTCCCAACCACCACATTCAACTGGGTCCGTATTGTATTTGTTTTAGAGGCGAGTTTAATCTGTGAGTGTTTTTATTTTCCTTTCATAAAGCTTTGTGGAAAGTTGTTTCGTCATTAAAACACTTTTGTGCAGTACTTAGCATGCTATTCATTTCAATTGCATTATCCATAATTTTTGGAGATGTATTTGTATTAATTAATCATTGCAAAAACACTCGGTCCCTTTATAATCAAAATGAAATTTACTTATTTTACACATTTAATATAAAGTGAATATAATATATTTATTAGAATGCATTAATTTTGTGTTATTTTATGCATTATTAGACATAAACTTTAGTTTATTAATTGATCATTTTTATTACAGAATTCAGAAAGTTTTAAGAGTACACTGTTTATTGTTGATCGGATGCTCGTTTTAAACTTATTTCAAAAGCAACTAGCAGCCTACAAAGGTTTTCCAATTTTAGGTAAAAACCAGTTTCTCAATAGGAGGTATCGCGATATGTGGCTTCCTTACGTTGTTCAAGCTCTGGACATGCGCAATAGAAATTTTTTCTTCTTCCTCTGGGCAGTGTCTCTCTTCTTACTAAATCCGAATAGAGTTTTCTTTTTCTACGTTCAGAAAATGGAGGGAATGGATGAAAGATGACATTTTATCCATGGATACATGACTAAGTTTTTCTTTTTTCTAGTATCCGAATTATATCCATGAGTTACAAACTTACAAGTAGGCATGTTTCAAATACAGGGTGAGTCAAAAGTTGCGGTACACCCTGTTTTTTCGAAAACCTTGCAGGAATTGGGAAATCTTTTATGGTATGTACCGAACGTGGCCACCATCTTGAAATCAGCCATCTTGAAATCATGGTAAGGGGGTCGTGTGATATATCAAATAACATGAGCATTTTCTGACAATTTCATTCCTGTAAACAGATTTGAAGTACTAGTTATGGTTCAAAAATTACAACACATTTTGTTTGGAATTACAGGCTGGACTGTTCGCCATAAAGGACAGTCATTAAATGTGTTCAACATGGTGTCCCTCTTGCTCAAGGCAGATTTGAAAGCGCTGAATCCAGTTGTCATGCACTCGCAGAAGGATTTCCGCGGAAATGCTGGCACACGTTTCTTCAATGCGTTGCTGAAGATTTGCTGAAGATACCTTGTGCAAAACGATGACTGGCTGATTCCACATTCTGCTGACAAACGTCGTGTGCTGCATTGTGGGCTCTTGATGAAGGACACCAAAACCATTGTTGAGGTTGTCTCGTCAGTAGCACTTATTGGACGGTCACTCTGTGCCTTGTCAACCACAGTCCCAGTTTCTCGGAATTTCTTAATTAAGCACCAAACAGTGCTGTGTGAAATTGGAGGTCTTTCTGGGTGCCGGTTGTTAAAATCTGCAGCTATGACATGGAAACTGCGTTCTTCAGACATCAAAATGACCTCAATTCTCTCATACATGGTCAAAGCCATCTTAAGTTACCTGCTACAAAATGAAACAAAATGTGTTGTAACTTTTGAACCATAACTGCTACTTCAAATCTGTTTACAGGAATGAAATTGTCAGAAAATGTTGATGTTATTTGATATATCACACGACCCCCTTTCCATTTAAAAAAAGTGACTTATTTTCAAGATGGCCGATTTGAAGATGGTGGCCATGTTCGATACGTACCGTAAAAGATAGACAACCTCACGCATACCTTACTGGAATATTCGGATTTCCCAATTCCTGCAAGGTTTTCGAAAAAACAGGGTGTACTGCGACTTTTAACTCTCCCTGTATAATAGCAGAACAGCATGTGCTACTCCTCCATTTTGAAATTCTGCCCTATGCTCTGAGAAGTGAGTTAGACAGGAAAGCCGCATTTTGCGATACCTCCCATTATTTATTCTTCATATAACAAAGGAAAGCATAAATTTGGATGTTTAGTAAAAAAGAATTTACTTACTGTAATCAGAATTTCAGTTCATAGGGTGGGTGAAAAGTAACCAGGCATTTATTGAAACAAATTGTACATGTACTCTATCTATTACATTTTAGGGAAATGAAAGCAAATCTTCTGAAGGAAGTCATTCAGGATATAGCTGAGAATTTCCCGAATTCATTCCTCCAGTGCGTGAGGCTTTGTCCTGTGCACCTCCTCCTTTGCATAGCCCCACAGGAATAAATCACACAGAGTGAGATCTGGACTTCTTGGAGGCGATTCTTGGGCTGCCACTTTTTGCATCATTCACTGAACATGGGGTCATCAGCTTTGCATGACAATGTTACGAGGGTTGCCCAGAAAGTAATGCACCACAATTTTTTTCTCCGTCCCCAACAATGATACGAATGCAAAAACTTGAGATATGCATTCTTTGAAGTTTTCGGAGTGCATGCACAAAGTTTCCGTTTCTTCCGACAAATAGCATATGTGCAGCAATGGAACACCGTGGCATCTGTAAGTGGTGTACATTTCAAGCAGCGTGTTGTCATTGAATTTCTCACTGCGGAGCAAGAAACGGTTGGAAACATTCACAAACGTTTATGTGCAGTTTATGGAGCATCAGCAGTCGACAGAAGTATAGTTAGCTGCTGGGCACCTGACAAGATGCAGCATGCTGATGCGCTCATTCGTCCAGAACGACTCGGCAGTTGGCGCTGGAACTGTCAATCAGCAAAGGAAGTGTGGGTGAAATTATCCGTGCTCTTGATTACACAAAAATGTGATCATGATGGGTTCCCTGCTGTCTTATGGAGGAACACAAAGCTCTGAGAAAAAACATTTCTTCTGAATTGCTGCAACGTTTTGAAGCTGAGGGGGGAAGCCTTCTTGTCCCGGATTGAGACAGCTGATGAAACACCTATTTTGAGCCTGAAACAAAACGACAATCGATGGAATGGCGTCATCTGCACTCTCCACAGAAGAAAAAATTCAAAGCACCTGCTTCTGCTGGTAAGGTCATGGTCACTGTGTTTTGGGACTGTGATGGTGTCATACTCATCGATGTAATGCCAAGAGGCAGCACCATTAATTCTGAAGCATATGTGAACACATTAACCAAACTCAAGAAGTGGTTACAGCGACTTGGACGCCATAACAACCCAGCTGATTGTTTGCTTCGACACGATAACGCTCGTCCTCACACTAGTTTGAGGAAGTCGGAACACGTCACAGGGTTGGACAACATTACCCCATCCACCCTACAGCCCTGACCTAGCGCCCTCAGACTTTCACTTGTTTGGGTCATTGAAGAATGCCATTCGTGGAAGATATTTTGAGGATGACGAAGAGGTGATTTGCACAGTGAAGACATGGCTGCGTGAACAGAACAAGGACTGGTACCAACGGGATACATGCCCTTGTGTCTTGCTGGAAGAAGGCCACAGAACGGGATGGAGATATTGTGGGAGAATAGGGAGTGTAGAAGAAATATGATTCTTTCGTGTGTATTAGTTTCATTGTGTTCAATAAATAATTGTTGAAGAAAAAAATTGTGGTACATTACTTTCTGGGCTACCCTCGTATATTGCCTCTGTATGTAGGTAATGGATGCAAGTGGCTGAAATGAGATTCCTGAGAGGTGTGGCAGATGTTACGCTACTAGAGGCGTGTTTAGGTGTTGAGCTGCTACTTCTCCGCATTGAGATATCTCAGTTGCGTTGGTATGGTCACATGATACGGATGCTGCAAACTGGTCTTCCTGAGCAGTTGCTATTTTCTGTGCTGGTGAATAAGAGACCAAAGAGTCAGCCTAGAACCATGTGCCAGACTGCAAGGAGAATCTGGGTTTGAGTCACTTGGGTATTACAACCATTGAGGACATGCTCTTGATGGTGGAAGATTGCAAGCACTGGATATCCTTCATAGGACTGCTGCCACTGTGACCCTAACAGATAGGCAGGTTTGAAAAGCAAGTAAATATGTAGTGTTGTGTTCTTCTCTTTTCCTGTGTGCCACTATCTCTGCACCAGAACAATGGAATTGCACACTTTAAGTGGTCAGACATCTTTGTTCATGTGGCATGTGCTGCCTCTTGTGGCCAAAGCCTGTATCGTCGATGTGGGAAATAGGAAATTCTATTTACTATCCTCTATTTAAGACTCTTTCACCAGGACTGCATTGATTCTCCAAGTTTTGTAGCCACTTAATATTGCCTAGTTAGGTTTCATTCAAAGTGTAGTTTCTCTATGGTCAGTTATCTTAATTGTATTTTTATGACTTTATACTTTATGTGCGTGTATCTTTTGATGTCTAGAAGAACCTAAGGAAGATACTCAAGTGATTGAAACCCCTTATAAAATTGATCTTGAAGAGCAGTCTGTTGGTTCAGAAAAAACAAGTGAAGAAGAAGAAGAAGAGGAGGAGGAAGAAGAAGAACAAGCAGAAGAAGAAGATGATGCATTGTATAAACCCAAATCAGTAACGTATATGGTACCTGAGCAATACGATTTAGAGATTTTATGGCGTTATTCCAGTCCAAAATTGCAAAGCTATCCAGTTAATTGTTTCACTTGGAATCCTGCAAATACGGTAATGAATGTTATTTTATTAATACACTGCTTTGCAATGAAATTGCCCCACCCACAAGAAGATATCCGAATGCGTCAAAAGTAGGTATACAGTATAAGATACATGAGCCGTTCAGTGCACAAATCGATTAACTCCGTAAAAGAAAAAGTTGAGAAATGTGATGAAAAAATGTACATTGTTTTTTAAAATTCCCTTTATAATATAAATTCAAATATATATTGTAGAATGCCTAAATACAGATACAGCTTTCATCTAACGGTATATAAAATTAATAAGAAAGAATAGCACCAAAAAATAATCGTTAGTAATGTTACAATTTTTATGTGACTGGTGGAATTAATCGATCTGGCAACTGAAAAAATTAATAAAGTTAAATTCAGTGTTTATTACAGAAAAAGTTAGTTATTAGACGAGGTGCATCCAGAAAGTAAGTTTCCCCTTTAAAGTAAACGTAATTAGCCGTGTCAATTGCGCATGTGTAACAGATCTATGACATATCAATCATATGCCAGCCGGACAGGTCCCGCCTCGTGGTAGCAATGGTCCGAAATGGAAGCTCTTATTTCTTCTCCCGCCGCCTGGGAGGTTCGGTCGGTGATAAAGTTCTTGAATGCACAAAGCATTGCGCCAATTGAAATTCATCGTCAGCTCTGTCAGGTCTATGGGCCGAACATCATGAGTAAGCAGATGGTGCGTCGCTGGTGTAGGCAGTTTTCCGAAGGTCGTCAAAGTGTCCATGATGAAGAGCGCAGTGGGCGACCATCCCTCATCTATGATGATCTTGTTGAGCTTGTGCGGCAGCGCGTGATGGAGAACCGCCGCTTCACGATTACGGAGCTGAGCACCCATTTTCCGCAGATATCGCGATCCTTGTTGCATGAGGTTGTCACTAAGCACCTGCTGTTCAAAAAATTGTGCGCCAGGTGGGTGCCGAAAAACCTGACACCCGAACACAAAATTCAACGCTTAGGAGCAGCACTGACATTTCTGCAACGGTATCACGATGACTGCGACGAATTCCTCGACAGGATCACCACGGGCGATGAGACTTGGATTTCGCACATCACCCCGGAAACCAAGCAGCAGTCAATGCATTGGTGGCATAGTGGATCTCCGGTCAAGACGAAATTCAAACAGACGCTGTCGGCACGGAAAGTGATGTGCACGGTGTTCTGGGACAGGAAGGGCATTCTGCTCATTGACTTCCTTCCACGTGGTGAAACAGTAAACGCTGACCGTTACTGTGAAACACTGCGGAAATTGTGACGTGCCATTCAAAACAAGAGGCGTGGAATGCTTAGTGCAGGTGTTGTGCTCCTCCATGACAATGCTCGTCCACATACGGCTCGACGCACAGCAGCTGTTTTGACGGAATTTGGCTGGGAGTTGTTTGATCATCTACCCTACAGCCCTGATCTTGCTCCCAGCGATTTTCACGTTTTCTTGCACCTCAAGAAATTCCTGTCCTCCGATGAGCGTTTTGGCACTGACGAAGAGCTGAAGACGTCTGTCACACGCTGGTTCCATTCACAGGCGGCAGAGTTCTACGACGGGGGGATACAAAGTTGATCCCACGATATGACAAGTGTCTCAATTCTGGTGGTGGCTATGTTGAAAAATAGCTGAAACATTGCTGTACTTGTTGCCAATAAATATGTTCCTGTAAGTGTGAGTTTTTTTTTTTTAAATAGGGAAACTTATTTTCTGGACGCGCCTCGTATATTTTTACTAGCAATATTACCCAGCTTCGCCCGGGTGGAAAAAATGCATTGCGTAATTTTTTAATGATTGTTTGTTGTTAAAAATTGAACTATGATTAACAAAGTATGAACGAAATGCAAGAGAAACAGTCTAGAAAGCCTTCTCCAAACCTTTCATAATCATTTTAAACCAAAATGATGATTTATGAACAATGAACTGGGAACGAAAGAAAATTAAATTATATGTACAAAAGTAAATAATGAAAAAAAAATGGTAAGATGAATGAATCAGCTACACAGGCAAGCTGGGCATGGATTGTAAAGTAATTGTGCACTCAAGTCCATTTCGGTAAACAACATTGTATGTCCTTTCCCTGTGGCGCAAAAACATGTAGATTTAGACAGCTGAACACACGGGAGCAAGCAACGTATAACTGACCGTGAGAGAAGTAAGCTTCCTGAAAATATATACCTGCGACCTTGAAAGTCTGGAAAAATTGAATAAAATGAAAGTTTCTTCGTCTGGCATCGCCATCTAGTGACATCCTTTGAAAACAGAAATCTAGTTGATATGCCCGTCGGGTGTTGCTCGGGCTGTTTGTTCCAATGACTTGTATTAAAGGTAGATTCCAAATCCTATTGTTAACATCGCCACCAAAGTGAAGCCGTTATAGTTCTGGGCAGGAGTGAGCCATGGAGTAGTTAGCTGTGTGGCTTCTTTGTAGTTGGCGATTTTGGTCCCGAGGAATAATTAATTCAAAACCATTCCTCGTATAACGTACAAATAGATACGAAAAAGGATCAGGAATCACTTTCCACAACCATAAATCGAAAATACGTACCGAAAGATGATCGAAACGAAATTGAAATTGAAACCATGATCGAAAAATTATTTATAAAATATTATAAAATACTTCAAATACAAAGTTAATGAAAGGATAAACTTATCATTCCGTGATCGGAGTGTGAAAGAATTATTAAATCAGGTATCCTTATGTTTAGCCATGTGTTTTGCTCATTTTCGGCCATGACGGTTCTTGAAGGCGGACTTTCCCACTTCAAGTATGCTGGTAGCTTTCCGGATGTATCTTTAATATACGTCATTGGTTTGTATGAGGAAATTTTGCATTATTGATTCTGAAATTTAAGCTATGATCTCTTTAATCATGATATAGTAATTTTGCTTCTATAAACCAAATTAGTTACCGTAATAAAATATTATTACTATATCAAATTAAAGTTACAATAGTATATAACTAAATTTTAACACTGTCGTTTAATCCCCTGGTCTGTGCACACGTGCAAATTCTGTTATTGTAGTCAACAATTGGATTGCTGTATTTATAGAAGAAGCGATTTCAGTCCCCTCTATTGCATGAATTTGGCTACTTCTCAAACTTAACAACGTATTTTAACGCTCATACAACGTAAGTGTGCCGTTTGGCATCGCCATCTAATGACACACTTTAAAAACAAAAGTCTATAGATCTTTCCCTGGAAAGCACGGTCTATAGAAGAGTAAACTATCTAAAGACTATGCTCGAAACCGAAATGGAGTAACTGTGCAGAAGCAGGACAGCTAAAAACTTCCGTTTCCTGCCTTGAAATGTACAACCACTAGTACACATCCGGAGAAAAACGGAAGTTTTTTGTTTTCCTGTTTCTGCGCAGTTATTCCGTTTTGGTTTCGAGGGAAAGGTCTGTTCAAGTTTTCGATAAGATAGTATTGCCATCTAGTGACATCCTTTGAAAACAATTCAACTTTTTGAAAAATAAGAATAACTTAAAAAATTGATATAAACACGATATAAAATGTACCCTACTGAAAGCACAGTGACCCTAACTACGTACATGGAAAATTTCGTGGAGATTCCTTAAGTATTTTCTGAGTTGTAAAAGGACAAACACTCCAACGGACTCTGATTTATAATATATATATGGATTACAGATTTTCCATAAAAATGAACGTTGACAGTTCTGTTATAGGGAGAAATATCAAAACATAAACATTGAATATCCGCCATCTTTTGAGGGCATCGAGACCCATGGCTGCCATGGCTCTGAACTTATCCCATTGTTATACAATACATCCAAACACGCAACAACTCGTTACCATCATTATACAATAACAAGTCGGGCAAAAACTGCGCACTTCGATGAGTAGCAGTATAGGATTGCCTTCCTCTTGCCCTCAAAAAATGGCAGCTGTACCCATCATTCAATGCGAAGATATTTTCCCCTATAATATATTATTTGTGATTAATTCATCAGCAATATAAATAATGTCTTCTTCATCAGATGTATGTGAGGACTCGTCATTTCGATTTGTCGTCAAGTTTTTATAGTAATCATGTTTAATAGGAGGAATGAATTTTAGCAGGTCCGTCATGTCTCTCCTTTTTTCCCTTGTCACAGTTCTACCTTATCTACATTTTTCAAACTTTGTGGTCTACCTGCTACATGTACAGATTTCCTTATATTAATGGCATTAAATTCTGAATCTTCATTATAGCATAATCATAGAAGGGGAAGTAGTGAAACTTCCTTATGCTATTACATTGACATAGAAGAAAATAATTTTTTATTACTGAAGATTTAATGCTTATCTGAAACCAATTGTTGTATACATTTCTTTATTAGAGTTAAAAGTTAACTAAAAAATTTAGTTTACAATTTTTGATGAGATATTTGTAGAAAAAGTTGCAACCGAACATTAAAGTGTGCAGTCACTCGAAATTGTCTCCGCGGAAGTTTTGTGAAACTGTGGTGCTGCTGCAGATTTGGCTCCAATCGCTCGAATTGTTTTGCAGTTTGGGTAATTTATTTAATTTGATTTAAAAGATATTGTAGAACAAATATTATTTATTTTTTTTTTTGTTATGTAGTTAAATAAATTGTTAATGAAAGTAAGTATATTTAAAAAATAAATTGAATAAAAAAAATCATATAGATGCATAATCATAGTACTCTCATATCACGATTATGGTACACAAAATGTTTCTTTAAATTTATAATTAATTTATTAAAAAGAAATGAACACAGCGTGGTAAGATTCTGTAAAAAAAACAAAAAAAACTGACGTTTTGGATAGAGTGAAAGTGGTAATAGAAGACGTCTTATATACAGGAGCTTATGGGGGGGAGGGGGGGAGCCAAAGACAGAGACCTTTTCAGAGACTCAAGCCGCACACTATACCCAGCTGTGATTCGGGCCTAAAAGAAGCTGTAGAAAGCCCCTTGACAAATTAGAATAGTTGGAGGGAGAGGGGAGTGGGGGAAAGGTAATGAAAGAATGGTACCTTTGCGAAAATTAATGTCATTATAGGGAATTGAATTTCATGAGAAAAGGACTCTAATTGCTTTCTTTCTTTTTTGTTATGGAAGTTGTTATGAAGAATATTAAGACTAACGTCCTGTAAGGAGTGGCCACGAGAATTTTAAGTGTTTAGCGACTGTATTTTGTTTAGCGACTTGTTGGTGAGGCAATTTCATTGCAGAGCAGTGTATAATACATGCATATTTGACTGTATAAATCAGTTTTTTTTTAATTTTTATTTTGTGGCAAGGATATATTGGCAGTAGGATACGGAGATTTAAACATACGTTCAACAAGAAATGGATTGGCATGTTGTTGGTCATTAAAAAATTTAAAAGTAACACATATTTTAATTATTTTCTTGTGGTCAATTTTAGTTTCATCAATTATTCGATAGTTTTATTATTATTATTATTTTTTTTTTAGCATCCAGAAAGAATTTTCAAGTGCAAATTTGGAGTGACAGCCTTGGCTTTTTCGAACATGAATCCAGCTCTTCTAGCGGTAATTGGTTTTTATCAATGGCTTTAAGCCGCTTTGATTTTCTGAATAAGTTCAATCATGTAGCTTAAACCACACTTTACACTGAGTGGCCAGTTTATTTGGAACACCCATGACTATGCAAATCCGTTGGCTTAGCAAGTACTATGTATCAGTGGTCACGTGACAGTCAGTACTAATATAAAGCGAGAACACACCTGCCAACTGCAAGTGGTTTGACCGTTACCATGGAGAAAACAAAGAATCTGAGTGACTTTGAGTGCAGGATGATGGTTGATGCCCGGCGAGGTGGTCTGAGTAATTCCGAAACCGCACGTCTTCTAGGCTTTTCCCGAACGATCATTTCAAGGGTTTACCAGAAAAGAACCAGCCAGAGACAAGCCTGTGGTCGCAAATGACTCATCGATCCAAGGGGTGAGCGTAGGATGGGAATGCTTGTTCGTGCGAATTGAAACGTCACGACTCGTCAACTAACCATGGAGTAGAACACTGGAGTGCAGAATTACATTTCTGAATGCACTACATGCCATACATTGGCAAAGATAGGCTACAATAGCCGACAGCCAGTCCGCATACCTTTGATCTCCAGTAAAAACTTCTGCAATTTGCCTGTGATTACCAACACTGGACCGTCGATGACTGGAAGTTTGAGTCTCATGACCATGGATTCTATCAAAGAGGGTTCGAGAAGCTGTCAAATTGTTGGCAACAATGTTTGGATTGCAATGGGGGTTATTTCGAATAGCACTGTTTATCAGGTATTTCATATTTAGTGTCCTTTCTAAAGGGCCATTAAAGATGACCTCTGCAATCCGACATTTGATATGCAACGACCTGATATTAAACAGTAATGATGGGCTGATACCGATAGTTGATTGGATGCTGCTATTCATTCTTAAACGACTTCTTTTTATTATGTTTTGTTGATTGGTTTTTGTTACTGTATCAGGGCTATATAAACCCTGATAATGGGGAACATGCATGTAATTTAAAAAAAAAAAAATAACAATTGTTTTTTATAGATTTGGACACAGTGAACAAGAAAATCGTGGTATAAAACGCTAATAACTTTTCAAAATTTATTAAATTTGATTTTAAAAACGCGAAACCATGCCCCATTTGAAAATGATTTCTGATTGGTTTTCCTTGATTTGACGTCACGCTCCACCTGCTATCCTATACTTCATACTCTCGTACTTCACATCATCGCTTTCTTTTCGTCGTCTTTTTTTTTTTTTTTTTTTTTTTAACTTAAAAAAAAATTATCATGACCGACTCAGGATATCAAAAAGGCACAATCTGAGAATTTGCCAAAGATCGACATAAGCGTTGCTTTTTTTTTTATTTTTTTTTTATTTTTTTTTTTTTAGAAGTGACGAACATTATGTTTTGGCTGAAAGTTTGAGAGACTAAAGCCATTTCTTGGCTTTCATTGTCATTCTTTACTAAGAGCTTACAAAAGATATTTTAATATGCCTGTAAACATAAAAGTTCGGGAAGAAAATGTTCTTATTTTGAAGGAAATATTTATAGTTTTCTTATTTAGTAGGGATGCGAATGGCCATGTTGCTTTGATACACTGGTTTTGAGTTTAATGATTAAACAAAACGTATGATTAAACCATCGTGCATGAAATGTGACAAGTATTTACTGTACGAATTTTTTATGCATAATACATAAAAGCGTATTACGAATAATTTTTTTCATGTACATGTATATTTAAGAAATAAATCGTAGTGGCAAGCCACTGCATAGTGCCTTTCAAAGAAAGGCGATCGTTCACTGCTTCAGACAGCATATTCGAAACTAATAAAAGCCGATCTCTTATTTTTTAAGATTTAAAATAAATAAAACTAATTTTCTGGAATGTACTATACAAAAAATATATTTAAGCGGCTACTGATTGTAATTAAAGTTACGATTACAAAAATCGATAATTTGAAAACTACTCGTCAGAATGACATGATATTTTAGCAGAACAATTGTGAGGCAGTGGAATTTTGTTTGGCGAAGGGGAAAAAAATAGTTCCAAAATCTGCCGATAGAAGGCACTGGCAGGGTAATGTCAGGGGAAAAACCAAAAATGGATTCGTGAAACACAGGAATGATGTTAGCCAAAAGGAAACAATAGAGTTCGGGGGTTTACGAAAAATTTATAAGCGAAAAGACACGAATACGTGTTTACAGCGACAACAGTGATAATGCCAAAAAAACGGAGCTTCATGGAACAAGCATCTTACTGATGATTAAGACAGAAGTTGTGCGATATGCCCTCCGCCTTGTTCCGCTACTAATTGGAAGCGCAAAATGGCATGCTCCACAACAGATCGGAGGGTATCTGTACTAATTTGCATATCTCCAGACAATGTGAACCCTGCCAGCGCCATCTATCGGCAGATTTTGGAACTATTTTTTTTCCTTTGCCAAACAAAATTCCATTGCCTCACGATTGTTCTGCTAAAATATCAGGTCATTCTGACGAGTAGTTTTCAAATTATCGATTTTTGAAATCCTAACTTTAATTATAATCACCCTGTGTTTTCGTATACTATATTTTTGGAATTTTTTTTTATTTTAAATCTTAATAAAAAGTATACTGTTGCTTATGTTTTTTTTTGTTTTTTTTTTCCTTTCTTTTGTACTTCACATTTTGTATATCACAAGTTTTAAAATATTTGAAAACACTTTTAACTTGTGAAATTATAAATTTTAGTGAACATTGTAATTGCGGAAACATGTTGTGCTCACAGTAAATAAATTAAAAAATATGCTATTCAATCTCCCTCTCCCCTTCCCGATCTTTTTTGCCCCCCCCCCCCCCCCTCGTTAGTATCTTATTGACAAGTTGTTGAATTTTTTAAACGATATAATGCATATGTGCTTTTATTTAATTAAATACATGATATGCATTAAAAAATATTAAACAAAAAACCTTCGTCAAAATGGTCTTCGCAAAAATACGTTGTTGATTTCTTCTCTGATAGTGTGATGAGCATTATCTTTTCTCTCGCTGCCGAAAATAATTTATTTTTCTCAGGGTATTTGGGACTTGTTAGAAAATTTTTATCAGGTACCAATTTTGAAGTGTTTATACAGAAGTATACGAAACACTATCTGGGTTTGTACATGGTTTTCTTGTCGATATTTTTAAGAGATTTAGTACTGTCAACGTAGGAGAAAGCCATAGACTCAGGATAGCAGGAGGATCGTGTCGTCACGGCACAGAGTGCTATGACGTAGCGTTTTTATGAGGACCTATCTTTCATAATTTTTTAAAAAATAACTATACATTGTTAGAAAAAACGAATCATCATTCCTTGATATTGATAACGAATACTATCAAAAACAATTTTTTAAAATTTTCATGCATGTTCCCCATTGTTTTCTTCCTCACTCGCTGTACCCTGTCAATGAAATGGCATACGAGTCATTAAAATTTGAACATGTAGAATAGTGGTTTTGCCTGTTTGTTATATTGTCTAATCGATTACTGTCTTGCGTCAGTGTTTCAGGTTCAGTTTGATCGAAACTTAAGATTCGTTTTATTTGTACATTGACGTAACTGCTTTAGGTGGGAATGAGTGATGGCAGCATTGGAATATGGAATATACAAGAACAGGAGAATGAATGGATAGTAGATAACAGGTAGATAAAGAATTTTGATAACGAGATCCTTAAATGAAAAAAAAGTATATGGAAATCTGAAAATTTTAAGTTTTAAAAATTAGTGACAGTCCCGAAATTCCTATCGGAGCAATGTGGCAGCTGATTTGGTTATTGCGCTTGCAAGGTATTGGAGACGAGAAAAGAGAAGTGGTGATATCTGCTTGTGAGGATGGGAGAATCTGCCAGTGGATTTTAAGGAAGTCTATGGAATGTGTTGGTATGCCAGGCCCAATCTGCCTTAATTAAGATTGCACTTGATGCACATAATGTTAATATGCACCTATGTCATTGTAATTGCAACATTTGGAAATAAGTTTCAGTTTAATGTAAAGTTAATGGTAATATGAATCTGGTGAGGAGAGGAGATAAGCAGATGGTTATGTAGAGACACGTGCACTTTTAAAAAACCAAAAGTAAACTCTTGAACACCTTTGCCACAAACTATGCTTATTGCAGTATCCGTTATGGTTAAGTGGGCTTCAGATTATGTTGATATTTGAAATCAAAACCCCTAAATGCATACTGTTCCACAGTTTATATGCGAGGGGCGATCATAAAGTCGTTACAATCAGCATGAAAGAACGATTGGTTTTGAAAATGTATGGTGCCTCTGGGAAGCAACATCTCTCAAGCACTGGAGGATACAAAGCGGTGTTTGGTGCAGTACCGCTAAATGCCACCAGACCATGGAAAGCAATATGGCAGAGCCTGTCGGAAAATTGGAGGTGCGAGACGTGATAAGATTCCTGCATTTGAAGGGAACAATGCCAAACACATCCATGAGGAGTTTGTGGTAGTTTATGGTGACAATGACCCATCGTACAAGACAGTTCTCAAAGTTTCCAGTGCGGCCATACAAGCGTGGAAGACGACCCCAGAGCAAATGCAACTGGAGACGACAGTCCTGTCGACCACCGTATCACCATAGAACAAATCAAGATGTCCATAGGGGTTCGACTTCTGCACGACAACACGTCTGCACACGAGACCATGCACATTGTGACAGAGCTGAGGTTCAAAATACTGCCCCATCTGCTGTATTTATGCAACTTGGGCCCAAGCCACTTCTTCCTCTTCACTTGCCTGAAGACCCCACTTTTGGACGGCGTTTCCAAGATGACAACGAGGTCATCTTCGAGATGGAGCAGTTCCTCAACAGTCAAAAGGGAGATTTCTATAAAAGTGGCATCCTTCAAGTTGTCAGTCTTTGGGAAAAGTGTGGGCTCTGAGAGGTGCTTATGTGGAAAGGACTGACGCTGCTACTGTGCAGCGTCGCCCTATCTTTCAGTCTTCTGGCTGACTGTAATGACCGACTGTTCCTCGTAAAAACCTATTTTGAGAGTACTAATAAAAAGCATGCACCATAAAACGCTATTTTTCATAATAACTGAATATGCTGAATATGTTAATGCTCTCCTTAGATGAGATGGACATCAGGGTTGTAATTGGAAAGGGGTAAATTAAAATTTGTGTAGGGGCAGACAACAAGGAAAAAAGACACTATTTATAATAGGTCATTATTGTTCATTTTGGGAAAAAAAATCCAATGTATTTTTGTTAGTCAATACTATTTTTCTTTGCAATAAACCCAGCACTTTATGATGCTCTTTCAACTGCTGGGCTGTGATTGATATTTAGTGATATAGCTTTCCTTTTCTATAACAAATTGCGATGGAAAAAATTAACTTGTATTTTTTGCCAGCCAGGGGTTGTATAACTGCAAATGTATCATTAGTTTCATTATGAAGTTTATGGTAGTATGTAATTGTTATCTAAAAGTTATTATCTTCTTTTACAGTTTTAATGCGTCTGAAGAAAGCAAATACAGGGAAAAAAGAATGGAAAAAATTGGAGGCTTTAATAGCAAGAAATTCCATTGCTTACTGCATTGTCTTTCTTCCAGGGCAAGAAAATATGTAAGATTAATTTATTTTAACTTCTTAACGAAGTAGGTGAAAGTTTTATAGAAAAGAAAGAGAATTAACCAATCAAGTCTTGAATGTAAAATATGCAGGGTGTCTGTAAAAGATTTGTATACTGTAACAATATTTAGTAGCTTTTGAACGTAATAACATAATGATGTATTGTCTTCAGCATCTTAAAAACTCCAAATTTTACCTGACATAACGATAATCGTTCATTTTGGAAACTGCTCATAGGGACACTGGCATTGATAGAATAAAAATTGACATCTATCATAGGGAAAGCAGCATATAGAATGGTTGCTGCCCACTGCACTTACTTTTCAGTACCGACCCAGCTCAAAAAAGGTTTTCATCCATCCATTTGTCTGGTAGTTGTTAAGTATGGTAAGTTAACCTGTATTTCTCCTAAACAGCAATCGGTGATTTTGGTTTGGCAAGCCCTGCTGCATATTGTGTTTTCTCTATGGTAGAAACTGTTTTTTTGTTCTGTCGATGCCTGTGTCTCCTATAAGCAGTTTCGTCAGGTATAAATAATTTACCCGAATGCAAGTCGACCCTGAATTTAAGACGACCCCCTATTTTGAAGAGTCTTTGTAAGAATTTTTTTAATTCACTTACTGGTACTATTCCATGCCATCTCTGTCTTCCTCATCATCATCATCATCATCATCATCATCATTATCACTGTCTTCACTTGTGCTGCTACTTTCTTCATTTGGACCCTTTTCCCACAAGAGGTCATCTTCAGTGCCATCCATGGCATTGGATATGCAGTACTTTTTGAATCTGTTCACAATGGATTCACTGGAGATCCTCCCCCAAGCTGTAAGGATCCATTCCCCCAGGATGGCTATTGAGGGCTTTTTCATTTTCCCACCTGGAGTAAGGGCATGATCTCCTTGAAAAAGCCAGTCATTGTAGAGCTGCTGCAGATTATTCTTGAAGGGCTTGTTCACAACAACATCCATTACTTGGAGTTGTGAGGTCATGCCACCAGGAATTATAACAAGGTCTGAGTTGAGTTTTGAGATCAGGCCCTTTACTTCTTGAGTGATGTGTCCTCTAAATGAATCCAGCACTAACATGCCCCTCTTGTTAAGCAATGAGCCTGGTCTTCAAATCCAAACAATCTTCAACCAATTTAGCATCAAGTCATTTGTCATCCAGCCTTTTTCCTGGCATCTGAAGATAAGGTCTGCAGGTAATTCTCTTTTGGCATGATTTTTCTTTGTATTATCACATAAGCAGGCAGCTTCCTGCCGTCGGCTAGAGCACACAATATGACTGTAATTCTTGCCTTCTCATTGCCAGTGGTTTTAATTAGGACACTTTCTGCACCCTTTGCGTTAACTGTCACATTGGACGGCATGTCAAAATAGACGGGCGTCTGATCGGCATTACTGATCTGGCCAAGCAAATAATCATGTTCTCTTCTTAATTTTATTACATTATAAGGCGCAATCAGCCAATGACGCTGAACTGATACATGTGCTTGTGTTTACATCCACACAACCTAAGCCGGACGGATTATGCTACTGCATTTACTGATCTACTGTTGACTTGAAAGCAACTTGCGATTATGTTTAAATTAAAGTCGTTGTTGAGTCTACATTTTACAGTATTGGCTGTCGTGCATTTTATTTTCGGCTACATATGCGGCCATTTTTACGTCGGCGAAGTTTTCCTTGGCAGGCAGCTGTGTACCATGCAAAAACGTAAAAAAAATTGACCTTAATCGGGAGTAACGGTAATCCTTAATCTGCGATTTTAAGACGACCCCTATTTTTTTGACATCTCATTTTTGGAAAAAAAACCTCGTCTTCAATTCGGGTAAACACTGTATGTTAGGTAAAATTTTGGAGTTTGTTTGTAACATTGCGAAAAAGATACGTGATTGTTATTACGTTCAAAGGTTTCTAAATACAGTGGTGCCTTTTACTTCAAATTTAATTTGTTACAGGAAGCTGTTTGAACTGTGAATTGTTGGAAGTTCGAATCAAACTTTCCTGCAAGATATATGTAGTGAAAAGTGAATTATTCCATTCCCAGACTCTTCTAAACAAGATCCATTTTGATAAATTTAATATAAAATACGTACACAATCTTTAAGCTTGCGGGAAAGTTTAAAAAAGAAAAAAAAAATCTTTTCAAAGTTCAAAAAGTTCTTGCGATAATTCAAAGTTAAAAAAGAAAAAAAATTATCTCTTAAAAGGAAGTGAAAACAATACCATATTTATCCCAATAGATGCCGATGTCAAATTTAAGCCGACTTCGCGCTTTTTTTGGCCATTTTCATGGGGAAAAGAATTCTCAAATTTGAACTCATATTTATCCTTTCTGAGGACGCGGGTTCGACCCCGGCAAAGAACGACGAGGATTATTTCAGGGGGGAAATCCTGAGATCACACACTTCCTTCGGAAGGGAAGTAAAGCCGTTGGTCCCGTGTAGTCGTTTGCCGGCTGCACGTTAAAGAAGCCTTGCGAGGCAAAATTTGCGGCCCCTATAACGCCGTCCTGAAATGACCATGGAGTTGAAAAGGACGTTAATACCTAACAAACCAAATCAAACCAAATTTGAACTGACCTTTATTTTTTCAAAGTACTGAAGATTATTTAAATCCCCCAATTCTGCCAGCAGTTGGCCATAGTGACCCGTTAACAGTCTTATGGAGAGAGAAAGAGAGAGAGAGAGGGAGCTGTACAGAAATCGCAAGGTGCTAGGGGATAGCAGTCATGTTGTTTTTGTTGAGGAAGTCCCTCGCAGCGAGCGATGTGTGCGCCGGAGCATTGTCATGATGGAGCAGCCAGTCTTTCTTCCTCCACATCTCTGGCCTTTGGCGCCTCATGTTTTCCCTCAGTCGTCTCAAAACGTCCCGTATGACAGTCCAAGGCGATCATAAACATCGTGGATGGTCTGACTTCGGTCCTCTCTGATTATGTCACGCACTTTTGTGATCATTTCCAGAGTTGTGCTTGTGGACAGTCAACCAGAATGCTTATTGTCTTCCATAGACTCCCGAGTATCTTTGAAATGCTTAAACCACTCAAATATTTGAGTTTGGCCTAAAGCTTGTTCGCCAAAAGCCTCCTTCAACAGTCTGTGAGTTTCAGCTGCAGTTTTCTTCAGCTTTAATATCAAGAATTGCAATACGACCAATACAAAGAGTGACATAAACAGCTCAAACTCAAAATCGCGTGGACACTGCTTGGCACAATTACAGCTGAGACGTAACCCTAACACCATCTATCAGCAAAACTTTGTACCTCTTACAGTTTGGTCAGAATAAAACTATTTCAGGAAATTTTGGGTAGCACCTCGTAAAAGCCGAATCTACTGCAATAAATAAAAACGAGCTAAGCCATTGTAGAATTTATTTACTAGAAATAATCCTTTAATCTCCATAATTCCTAAATAAACATAATTAATAGTGAATAATAAACTTTGCAATCTTTCATAGGGATAGTTGATAGGTATGTTATCTGGGTTGTGATTTTCAGGAGATAGCAATCGGAAGATTTTCATCTTAGAATATTGAATTTTTATGGGTATTTGATCATAAAAAAGAGCAGTGTATCAAGTAAAAGGAATATTCATCATTTATGTATTCGGCAGGCAACATGAATTTAAAGGATCAGCATTTCATGCATTGACCATATGTTAAGACAGAGTGTTGAATTAAATTTTTAGACTGTCCCCATTTCTTCTTCTTTTTTATTTTTAAACACATTTATAATGAAAATTTGTTTGAAATTATTTCTTGTCAGTTAATTTCAACTTGTTTAATTTTGTAGTTATTTAGTTGGCACAGGTGAAGGAATGATACACGAATGCACATGTACCAACAGTGATCAGTATCTAAATACATATACAGGTCATGGCGTAAGTTTCATGATTAATTTGTGCTATATTAAGCATAGATTTATTATTGTGTTGCTACATTTAAGTGATTGCTTTTTGCTAGGGTCCGGTATATAATATTGCGTGGTCGCCTTTTGCAGATAATGTTTTTATAAGCTGTAGTGGTGACTGGACAATGAAATTGTGGCTTCATGATTTTTCATCTTGTGTTATGACTCTTTCCTCATCACAGGTGAGCCTATTTCAATTTTTTTTTACACTTAATTCATTTAGAAGTAGCAGTTGCTATTATACAGGGTATTCAAATCGTGTGTAAAAAAATTTAAGGGAGTATTATAGAGGTCAACAGAGTTTGCTTTAGGAAGAATAATTATTGAGTCCTCTCTTATTTATTTAGCATCCTCTATCAAAAAAAATTAACAAAACAAAAAATATATTTATGAAATGAATTTATTGTTATATTTTATTTAGAGATAAATTTATGCAAAGTTACATAAAGTGAATTTGTACAAAAACTCATTTTTAAAGCCAATTAACAGTTAAAATTCGCACCAATCATAGGGAATTTTACAATCTAACTTGACCGGATAAGAATCCACGAAATAAATTTAGCGTATTCCGGGACGCTTACAAATTTTTTTAAAATGGTGTCCACCTGATAAATATTAGCGTAATTTACACTGAATTTAGCGTTAAAGACAACCCTGAGTCAAGGTAAACACATGGGTCCAAATTTGAACGATAACTGAGATATGAACAGAAATAAAAATGCTGCTACCGAGATCAACAAGTTAATAACTCATTCAACATCATAGGGCACATGTTCACTTTTGAGTACTAACCAGCACTTGTTACAATTTTGACTGTGGAAACTTCTCGTTGGAATTTGATCAAATTTTAATGGTCTACATAGTCTTATGTACCCTGTTATTCTTCCAAATTTCATTAATCTAGGCCTTACAGAACCTGAGTTATTAACTTGTTGATCGTGGTGGCGGCATTTTTATTTCTGTTCATATCTCAGTTATCGTTCAAATTTGGACCCATGTTCATAGGACTTTTTGTGTTTACCTTGACCTCTATAATACCCCCTTAAATTGTTTTACACATGATTTGAATCACCCTGTATAGCTAAAAGGAGCATTTCATAGAATTCATTCAGAACAGTCTGGTATATGGGCAGTTCCTAATAATGTAGTAACTTTTTACTAAAATCTAGCATAGATATTATATTTTTTAAGTTGTTTTTTTTTCATTAAAAAAAAAAATTATTAGGGCTTCCTGAAAATCTTCCATTTTGGGGTAGATAGCTTTGATGCTACATATTTTTATATATAAATCTTTGGATGCGTTATGTATCCTTACACTTCTTCCATATTGTAAAATTAACCAATTTCAGTATTATAGTGGTATTTGTCTGCCCTGCTTCCTAGATATCTTGCTGACAGACTTCTTCTATTCTCTGGACAGATTCCTTAGAGAAAAACAAAGGACAGTTATGAAAATGTCTTCTAGTAGTATATAAATTTCAGAGCTCTAGATAAATGATTTTATCCATTGACAAAAGTACTTTAACAGTGCTTATCCTGTATAATTGTAAAACTTGTATAAACTTTGTTCAACTGTCTACTCAGTTTGCTGTATTTTTTCTTAAAACTGGCATATTTAGGGCAATTCTTGGTTGTAGCAATTCTTTGAATTTTCCCAAGTGTTAAGGGGGGGGGGTGAATATTTTTTGATAAAAAAATTTCGATTTTTGCTTTTTCTTACCTTACGTGTATTTCATGAAATAAATGGGTTT
>JAHWFO010092776.1:6877774-6906430 GCA_023313115.1 Rhysida immarginata | reverse complement strand
GGGGGGGGGGAGAACTGTCCCTATAGCAATATTATAAATTAATTGAATGTAATATTTAAGTGAATCTCATGCTACCTGATCCTTTCCTCTTATATCTTAAATAAACTTTATTTTACTTCCCACAGAAAAATTTTTCCATTTCACCCTTCTTTTATTCTCTCTTCTCTAATTCTCTTAGGGAATTACCAGGTACTCTCTCCTCACACCTCCACTAATCTTCTTTCCTCCCTCTCTTGAACACAGTTTGAATAACAATGTTTATTTAATTTGTGATTACTTAAATTAATAAATGATAATTTTCCTTAGGTTTGATTTCACATTAATAAAATCCTTCATTTCCTAATAAAAATCATAAGCCTTCAGATTATAAATTAAATTTATTTATGTATATAACTACCAGTATAATTAATATTTTTATGTATATGTATTTACCGGTACATAACTACCAGTGTAGTTAATATATTTATGTAATTACTTATAATATTAAATAACTTTCCTTATAACTGATTTTGCCTTTATAAAATTGTTCTTTTAGTAATACACGTAATAAATGATTAATGATTAAATGATAATGAAGTTTATAGTACTGTAATATTTAATTGTGAAACAAGTTTTTCATTATTACCCATGCAAGTTCAGCAGGATTTAAGCATGGGTAAATTATGGTAACTTTAGTGATTCAAATTTCATAAGCACCTGAAATTTTCCTCTCGACTAATCTGCGGGTCATAGCAAATTTCAAAATTTTTCGCCAAAAATCTGCCCTCGACTTATACGCGAGTATATACGGTATATCTTAGCTCTTTATTACGAAATTTGGTTCCCTCACTTAGCATGACCGGACAACCAACGAACGAAATCATCGCAAACGGCCAACAAGCGAAGTTAAAAACAAGTTTTTACGTCACAAGCTCTGCCCAGTCGGAGAGTTCTCAACAACAACGTTATCGCACCAAACTACCAATGATGCACTGCACAGCATGGCGGCCTGCTGAGGGGTTTAAATGTGCAACCATGTTAAAAATTTATTTTCTATGAGAATTGGCACGAGAACTACTATAAAAGCTTTCGAAACTCTGAAGATTCTTTATATTAAAAACTTTAATATTTGTTCAAATTTATGAATTTATTTTATTGAAAGTTTAAGCCCATAAACATTTTTGTGAAATGTAATTTTTCCGAGGCGATGAAAAAACACTCGTCGGTCTTAATATACATGGATACGTTCTATCGGTATTTTTCCGTAAAATACGTATTACAATATTATTGTCGACCTGTTCTGCTTTCAATTTTTAATTATTTCAGAAAAAATAATTGCGATCCAAACAAAATTTTCAGCTTTGGCAGCCTAGATGACTTTAGATAGGCAGCAATGTCTAAGTATCGAAAAAGTTTTGTTCTTAATGTTAAAAAGCATTCAAATTAATATGAAATACTAAATTTTTATATATAAATACTAAATTTAAAATATATACATATATAAATGCAATTATCAGCAATTTATACATCAAAATTATGCAAATTTTAACACCACCTCCATGCAATGAAATATCTATATAGCAAAATGATTTTGCCGGTCCGTTGAGTTTCGCTATACGGAGGTTCTTCTATATGTATCATATATGTATACATTTCGGCTACCAAGTAGCTATCTTTAGTATGTCTCAAGGTTTGTCAGCAAAGATACAGCTTTTATAAGGTTTTGGAACCAATCAGGATACAAGACTATACCCTGTCTCATCAGCTTCAGTTGAGAGTGACGTCATGGAATGAGTTCCCTTACCAGATATAGTGCACAACATCGTATCCTTCCGCCGTTAAAAGAATAAGTTATTTTAAGGCTATGTATGCTACGTTACACCATCCTTTAATTGCGTGGCTTCTCGAAAATAGATAGTGTCTATCAGATAAAATTTTTTTAAAGTAATGTTTAAAGTATTTTAATCCTCTTCGTGGAAACTCTATCATCTTTCATTTCCGACACATCTCTTTCATGCAGGAACAAGAAACGTCGCCATTTTACAATCAAATAATCTCGACTATAGACTGACTTCATTTTATTTTTTTTTTAAATTTCGTCAAATGGCTTTTCTATCCGCCGATTTTTTATTATATTGAGGAGAAAAATATGAAATATGATTCTAGAAAGACTTTTGAGCTTTTTATACAGAAAATTATTCGAACTATTTCTTCATGCGAGCGAACTGTAACTGAAGCTGAGACAAGGTATAGTAATAGATATCCTGATTGGTTTACAAGAAAAAGTAAATACAATACAAAAAGGGCTGAATATAAACAGGAAGATTATTATAAAGGGTAATGGCTATTATATCCGGAGTGAGGCTATTATAAACAAAAGGCTACTAAAAAAGCTATTATATCTGGAGTGAGACTAGGCTACATGGGCTAGTAAGGAATTCCACAATGATAAGTCCAGTGGGCCTCTGTCTTGGTTCAGTAGTTTTTCAGGTGCAATTTTTGATATTTCAAGTGACTACAAGAAATTCAGCTTTTTGGGATCCTCTTCAAAGTGCAAAATTTGAACGTTCTCTTTCTTTCCCACATGTCCAGTACTTAGAATATGTTCAGCGAATGCTTACTTTTCAGGTCTGTAATTTTTTTATATGGCTGAAGTGTTCCTTAATGCGTGTCTCAATTTTTCTCCTACTTTGGCCTATATATTTCTGGTCACAGGTGATCTCGTAGACTCCAGATCTTTCTAGTGTTGCTATCTTATCTTTGGTCCTGCCTAGGAGGTGTCTCAACGTTTGGTTACTTCTGTATGTCACAGTGAGTCCAAATGTTTTGGCAATCTTCTCCAGGCCTTTTGTCAAGTTCGGATTGTAGGGTAAACATAAGATTTTTTCTTCTTTTCTTGGTAGTTCTAGAGTTGTAATAGCTTCGACTTTCTTCCTAAAATGGTGTTTCTTGAATAATCTGTCAATCATATCGGTGTGGTAGCCACAGAAAATAGCAGCTTCTTTAATCTTCTGCACTTCAACTTTTCTATTTTCTTCTGTAATGGATACGTTTACAGCCCTATTTGTCATGTGGTTGAACACGGCCATTTTTTGGCTGAAACAGTGGTTGGAGGTTGATTTTATATACACTGGGACATAGTTTTGCTTCCTGTAGATTTTTAAAAGAGTTTATTTTCTTAAAGGGTTTAAACGGGACTAATTTTTGGGTGCTGTTGTTTACCTGATCGACCACCTTTCCAGCCTGACCTGTGTTGCAGTTGCTGAACCCCCCATTCTAATTAAAGAACTGTTTTTATAAGTAACTTGATCTTTGAGCCACAGTTAAGTACATAGAAAGGAAAATGTTGAAGTAACAAATGGTCACTGAAAAAGATAATTAAATGGTTAATGTGAACAGTAAAAGGTGACTGTGTGATGAAAAAATTATTACTGAAAAGTTGGGCATATCGTTCAACTTCAATTAGGCAATGTTTATCTTTTTTCAGTGTGCTGCTTTTATATTTTATTTTGACAATATTCTGCCTAATGATATTTGGCCAAGAATTAAACAAAACAATATATGTTATAACGACATTCTTTTAATAAGATTTCATTATATTTTATCTACGTTTTATTCAGTTTAGAAATTAAAATATTCTCTTTCGCTCTCATAACAAATCTATTTTGTCTTCAGTCTGCAGTTATAGATGTATGTTGGTCTCCGATGATCTCGACAGTTTTTGCTTGCCTCCATTCCCACTGTATTGAAATTTGGGATTTAAGCATCACTGTGTAAGAATTATTTTCTGTTAAAATGAAAACACATAATTAAGAGAAAGTTTTTCTATTGATTAATTTTGTTTGATTATAGATTGGATCCAGTTACTGTGTATGTTCCAGATACTGGTGCAAAATTAACGACGCTTAAATTTACTGTTGATGGACAGGTGAAGTTTAAAATTGTTTCTTTTAAATTATTTTAGAAGGTTAATGGTATATGGTCATTCCAAAGAATTTTTTTTTCTTTTTAATATGCGTGTAGGCTTTAATTGTGGGTGTTAGCGATGGAAAAGTTATCATGTTTTTATTGAAAAATTTTCCACAACCTGCAGCAAATCAGGTTTGCTAAGTTTGTTAACTTAAAAACGTTACATTTTATCTCACCAAAAATGAGGATTTGAGTAAAAGGATATTATTTTGATTATAACGAATAAGAGCTTTATTATAACCTTCCTCTATCATTTTTAATTCTGCTGAAGAGTGGAACAGGGATTAGCATTTGCTGCTGGTTATTCAGGCTTATCCTTGATTAGCCATATGCTCAAAAGGGACAGAAGGAATTGAATTCGACTCTTGTTGATGTGAAAGATGAGAGAGAAAGTGCATGCCAAGGTCAGATATAAGGTGTGTTGCGCTGGATATAAATCCACTATTTAATTTTTAATTTCAAAGAAAACTATGAAGTGAATTTGTGATGTTTTGTTTGCTATGCAACAATGAGTAGTATAGTTGGGGTTTCACAATTTATGATATTGCCCAAACACACTCCTCCACAGCAAAAAACAATCATTGAATACTTATGAGATAACAGTTACAATACACCCATGTAATAGAGGCTTAGTCTAAATTCTCTTATTAGTATCACTTATGAAGATTTTCTAAGTCTATGTTCCCTTCCCTGAGGCTATGTCACGTTAACAGTCCCACCCAGGTAATAGACTTAATTTTTTCAGTTTCTCAAATTTTTTTTTTTTATGTGTTCTGCCCGCAATAATCTTTCTTACTTATTCTTATCATTTAATTATCTAACTACTGCAGTCTCAATATCCTTTATGATCAGTTATCACAATTTAAAGATTGGAACTAATTATTTTAAGAAAGAAAACAATCAATTATGATGACTTAGATTGTTAGTCAAATAGATATGAATATAGCATGTAAACAATTTGCAATACTTCTGGATTTCCAAGAATTGAAATTTTATGATAATTGACTATACTTATTTAAAAGCTTTCCTAAGGCTATCATCTAAACGCGCAAATGCAATAGTTCAATTTAAGTTCTATGTTCTCTCTCTCATTAAAGAATCGAAGTGAGCTCATTTTAATTGTAAACAGGAAACATATGTTCACCTATCACTTATCTGTGTATTATGCTGTCACACCTCTAGACAGTATGTTAAGGAACCTGATGAACTTGCTGTGGTGTTGCTTTTGTCAACCGTTGAGATCTTGATCCGATCCGCTTCTCCTCTCGTAGAACTTGGCCGTCGCTGCTCCTCCACCCCACGGCTACCACCGCTGTTACCTCGTGGATTCAACAGCTCGCCCTCAGCTTAATCACTCGCAAGAGACCTGCTTGATCCTTGCACCATGTCGTGGACAATTGTCACCCGGTTGAACCGCTTTCATTTGCATTTGTTCAATGCCTTTGAAACCTGGTTGATCTGCCTAGCTTGATTTTCAATGTTGCCAAAGCTCCGATGCTTTGGTTTCGATTTCGCCATTCAACAGCAACAGTTCCATGCGTGCGTCGTTTTAAATGAAACGTTCACGTCGAATCATTCGATATTCACAATTGTTCATCATAGATAATTGAGAAATCAAATATGCTACTTTGCATTGGAATCATTATTGAAAGAGCACCTTTGACATAGGAATCATAGTGACAGGACTCAGTTGAGAGACCTCTGCCGAAGGAATGCACACGTGCAAGAGAGATAAGAACAAAAGCACAGAGAGAGAGAGAGAGAGAGAGAGAGAGAGAGAGAGAGAGAGAGAGAGTTCCACTTTTCCCCTTTTTATAAACAACGCTCGCTGCATGGGAAAGCTTCAAACCGACCAATCATTGCCCTCGACCGCACCAAGGATAAGAAAAGTTCGTTCGTGAGAAACTTTCGTTTCTTTCTTATGCACACGATACACATGACGCTCTGAAACTTGGCGGGTTGGAACAGCGAGAGATAGGCTTAATTATATTTTAAGACCAAATGCATAAAAATGTAAACAAGAGAAAAGAACGCATAATAAAATTGAATATAAGATAATTACAAAAGAAGTGAAATTGACAGGAACTGATCATAAAGTCAAGTTCAAAACGAATTCAAATGAATATATTTGCATTTGTATTCGTGTGACATATCAGATATGTCACAAATACAAACAAATTTTTATTACCTAAACAAATAACTTGTGCTTAATATATTTCTCAGTTCAAATTGTTACAAAAAACAAATAATCTTACACAATGGGGAAAAAAAACATGAATTTGCCTGTTGCATTATGATAAATCCGCCCACTAAGTTTGTGTTCTGTTACACTGAAATTCATATTTATCAAATACATTAACAGATGGCAATGACATCCAATTGCAAATGGCGGCAGATTTAAACAAGAAAAGAAGTTTCATCAACTAATAAATAGAAAAATAGCATTGCCAAGAGGTAAGCCACCGACTGCGTCTGAGAAAGGGCAAATTCATGCTATGAAAGAGTCGGGCAAGTCAGCCAGACAAATAGCAAAAGACTTAAATCGCTCACATACGGTAATCTTAAATTACTTGAAACTGTGGGAGAATTACGGCCAAAAGAAAGCTTCTGAAGCACCACCAAAATTGACACCTCAACAACAAAGGATAGTAATCCAGGAACTGAAACGGGGAAAAACATCTCTGACAGCATTGGCCAAGAGATCAGACATTAATGTTCACAAATCTACCTTATGCTGGCTTGTTAAAGTATGAGCATCTTGTGTACACAAAAAGAAAGTGTACACCTAACTTGAAACTTATACACAGGGAGAAGCGATTGTTTGGGCAAAGGAGAAGATGTAATGGAAGCAAGAATGGAAGCAAATATTATGGTCCTACGAGAAGAAGTTTAATCTGAACGGACCAGATGGATGGAGTCACTATTGGCACGACATACGGAAAGAGAAAGCTCTACTCCAAGCGCCAATGTGGAAGGGGTTCAGTTATGATCTGGGGAGCCTTTGGATGGACTGGTAAAACAAACCTAGCATTCATTTCTAGTCGAATAAATGCCACATCATACCCAACAATGCTGGAGACTCATCTTCTGCCCTTCGGTGAACAAATTGGTGGCCCTAGATGGCAATTCCAACAAGATAAACCACCTATCCACATTGCAAAAACCACATGAATGGTTTCACATTTATGGGGCTCAGGTGATGGAATGGCCACCCCTATCCCCTGATCTGAATCCAATGGAGAATCTGTGGGCCATGTTTGCAAAACAAGTTTTATGGGGAGGGGGGGGGGGGGGGGGGATAGTATGATTCTCCAGAAGAATTGAAGACTGCCATTGTAAATTGTTGGGAAAACATATCCCTAGACTTGTGCAAAAAGCTTATTGATACACTACCCGATAGATTATTTAAAGTAAGTCATGCTCACGGCGGTTACACTGGTTATTGAATATGAGGATTTATCGTAATGCAACAGGCAAATTCATGTTTTTTCCTTTGTGTAAGATTATTATTTATTTGTTTTTTGTAACAATTTGAACTGAGAAATATATTAAGCACAAGTTATTTGTTTAGTTAATAAAGATTTCTTTGAATTCACTTCATAGTTTTCTTTGAAATTAAAAATTAGATAGTGGATTTATACATATAAGTGCAACACACCTTACAAGGTGAGTCAAAAGTCCCTGAACTCAAAGTTTAAAAAATGTTTGCAGCAAAACCATAAAAGTTATCCGAGTATTGCTTCTTATGGTTGTTGTATGTGACCTTGAGAACTTGTATAAAAGGAATTCTAGTGTTATATATATTACTGCTTGAAAATCAAATTAATCCTCATTTACCTAAGTTTTAAATTTTAAATATCCTTGAAAATTCTTTAAATTGTGTTAATGCAACAACCATAAATACTAATCAGATTTTCATTAATTTATTGTTCCCCCAGGGCGATGTCTTGATGAATTTATTGAAAACTCCAGACGTTCCTCCTCCAGATGAGGCAGACTCGTTTGAAGCCTAAAATCAGTTTTAACTTCAATTGTTTATAAAATAAAACGTTAATTATTATATTCTGTCTTGTTAAGTATCCAATTTCAGTTGTTAGATAATGCGCCGCTCTTGTTGCAATAACACCTAACCATGGAAGTCGGAAATTTAATTGGACAGATTATAATATTGTTTAAAATAATACTGCATAATAATATATTATTTTCATGCGATTTGAAGCAGTAAATTTTTTTTTTAAAATAAAGTCTTGAATTTTTTTTTTAATTATATTTATACAAATGATCATTGAAGTTCCTTTACCTAAACAAATATGAATAACTCTCTAAGAAATATAGAGGTTGAGTCAAAAGTAGTGGCCGATCACCGCACAAACTTTTAAATGGGCACCAGACAGGAACCACTCATCGCTAATCTTCAAAGTCATCATCCAATGATCAGCCAGTTGGTGGATGCCCTCGCGAAATCATTCCTCCAGTTCCTGGGCGAAAAAGTCACGCATGGCATCTACAACGTCACTGATATTGGCGAAGCGACATCCACGCAGGAAGTGTGCCATGGACCTGAAGAGATGGTAGTCAGACGGTGCCAGGTTGTGGCTGTATGCTGATTGTGGCAGAACCTAGTTTTTTTTCTAGCACCCATTGTGCTTGCGCGGGCGTCAGCTCCTGCAGATGTCGACCCACACTCGATTGTTATGTCCCGATGTCCGCCGATAGTCCACGGGTGGTGCTGCCTGGGTTGGCTTCCACTTGTTGCCGTAGGGCTGCGTCATCCACTTCTTTGAGTCTTCCGCTCCTTGGCGCATCTTCCAGGCCCATGTCTCCAGACGAAAAGCGGGAGAACCAGCGTCGTGCTGTCCGTTCATTGGTCACACCCTGACCTTCCACCCTGCAAATTTCGGCGGCTGCTGCTCACGCACTGGTCCCCTTTTTCCAATAGTGACGAAGGAGTCCGCATATCACCAATTTTTCTGCCATATTTTTACACTGGCTGACACAGGTGGCACAATATCTATGGCATTCAAATTAGTACTGACGTTTCTTCCCACTCTTTTCACTTAACAAACTGCGATATACCCTTGTGGTAAATAGTCTTCGCCCAGAATTCATCAAACTCTAACCCCCCCCCCCCCTCCCAAGTCGGCCACTACTTTTGACTCAACCTCTGTAGACATAGCACCATGGCATTTACAGTTCATAATGTCCAGATTTCTTTAAATAATGAGTGCCATAAAGAAGATACACAATTTTAATGTGTAAGTTTAGCATTGTTAGACTAACGTTCATAATGTCAGCATTCTCTGTAGAACAATAAAATAAGTGAATGTTATTTTTCTATGCAATCTGTTAAGAGATCAGTTACAGATTTTGGGAATAAGATTAAAGTAAGAATTGTGCAAGCATTTAAAATGACAATTTTTAGGTTAGTAAGGAAATATCTTGTGTTAATGACGAAGCCCGTACAAGCAGGTTGAAGCTGTGGCAGGCAACATTAAACAAAGTGTAAAGTGACCTTAAGGAGCTGTGGATGCTTCACGGATAGAAGGTAGGAGGCAACACTTGTGCACAAGAGATTTATTCAGCTAGCATAAATGTAGATTTCGGCTTCTAAGTGATCATCTTTCACGAGGTTAAGTTCCAGAATGCATACAAGTTCAGTTCCCATGAAATTTCCACGAATCGCGAAGCACGAATGATCTGACTGTATGTATATTCTACATTATTCAGAATATTTTTTTATTAAAAGGACTTTATGATCACCCTGTATGGAAAATGTCTATTTCAAAATGAAGCATCTCCTCCCTTTACTCTAGATAATCAAGAACTGATAAGTGACAATCGGGCTTGTCATCTGTTGGCAACGTAAAATGGTATACAGTGCGTTAACGAACACTTTCGTGAAAGATACTTAGGTTCTGATAACGTTCACAGAAAAAACATTTGTGTAAGAAGCGGCAGTGTGTGTAAGATTTCCAAAGCTGTATTTTTCTGTCACTCTATGAATGATTTCTGGAACAAGATTTTTACACAACAAGAATCATTAGCTGAACATGGTCTTAGGACTCATAATTTCCCTATTGCCCAATGTACCCACAGATGTGATACTAGCACCACTGTTGGGCACTCACTGAATCACTGTCAGTTTCTTTAATCCCCACAAATGAAAAAAAAATCATGACTGATGAAAATGCAAACTGTTTATGTATTATCGTTATTACATGAAAATAAACATTTCATTTGTAAAAATTATATAATTATTATTTATTTTTTGGGTCTCTTGAACGAATTAATCAAATTCCTATAATCTATGGTAAATCGATGATCGGGTAGCGAGCATGGTCTTGGAACAGATTAATATGAATGCCTTGGAAATTTTCTCTTTGTTTATAGAAAAGTGTCAAATCAGCTCACTTAACAGCTTCTGTCTTTGATGCATTAGATTCATATATTGCTTTAGAGATGTTGGAGACAATACACTTATCGCTTTGCTCTCCTAAACTGTTCATAATAGTTTGAGCAAATTAGTTAAAGATGACGTGGGTGTTCCTCAATCTGATCACTTAGAATGTCCAAGTATGTGCTGGAGGTAAAACGTCCCTTCATACTAATGATAGGAACAGCTGAAATATCATTAACAATATACAGGGTGAGGCATTTATCTTGAGACAACTGAATATCTCAGAAACTAAGCATTGTATGAAAAAATGTCCAAAATCATAAGGAGAGGGGCTGGGGGGAGAGGGTAACTTTGAAATCTTAAATAGGAATCCCTATTTTTAATGGTATATTCAGATTGTACACAATATCGAGAAATGTTTTATTCTTGGTGTTTTTTCAATTGATCCAACCGTTTAGGAGATAGAGGCCCTGAAAGTGTGGAACCCAATTTTATCGATGAAGACAAAGAGAGGGGGTCTTACAGACATCCCTATTCTTCTTTTTAATGGTCTTTAAGAATCCATTTTGATTTCACTTTTGATTTTGGACATTTTTTCGTACAATGCTTAGTTACCGAGATATTCAGTTGTCTCAAGATAAATGCCTCACCCTGTATACTCGACCGAGATGAAAGTTGTAAGATGGATAAAAATCCAGGATATTCTTTTGTTTGGAGAAGTTAAATTCTATTCTCAACCCCCTCCCTCCCACTTCTAAATAATATGCTTAGTCTGGAAAAATAATCCAATGCAGTTCTCCAAAGATATCAACCCCTTTTTATCCAAGAGAATATTAGGAACAACAACAGCAATATTCAAATTACGGTATTGGATGGGCAAAGAAAGTTAAGCAAATTCTAAATACATGGAGGGAAAAAAAGACAAAACTTTAAGAACTTCTGCAGGATAAACTAAAATACTAAGGGACGGAAAAAATTAAAAAAATTCTGAATTTTCACTGTCTGGCTTTTTTTTTTTTCCTCCCTCTTCACTATCACCCCATCAAGTGACAATTTTTATAACTGCAACATGGGGACGGTCAAGGCATAGCCCCCTATATTTACTAACTAGGTCAAGGCCTATTCTTAATATTTCTTCTTGGTAATATGAAAAACACCAATACTTACTGCAAGGTAGAAAAAATAGAAATGGGTCAATGAAGTTGTTTTGCATTTGGATGCTGTAATTTCAAGGGCAAAAATTTTAGGTATATGTGTATTTTAGTATCGGGTGATCCAAAAGTGTGTTACATTGTTTTGCACGTGCCTCGTGATATTGAATTGGTGGAAAGCAAACACTGAAAATGTTGTTAACAGTGGATGTAACACACTTTTGGATCACCCGGTATAACAAGGATTCGTTAATACTTCAGAAAATAAAGATAAAACTTAGTGAAATGTTAACACACTACAGTGGCGGATCTAGAACTTGGTCAAGAGGGGAGGGCTAATCAGCTGGTTTGGCTAATATGTTATAAGTTATTTCAAATAACCCCTTTCCCTCCCCAGGGAAGTGATGGCCCTGGAGTCTTTCCTATACTGAAGTTTGTAAATGTAACTTTGTAAAATTATTGCAGTATTAAAATTCTTTACAATTTATCTAACTGGTATAAGTTTAGGACCAATGGCTATAGCCCCTGTAGCCACCCCTTTAAATCCGCCACTGCACTAGCAGCATGTATTTTCAGTATAATTTCTTATACACATTCCAAGTTATCTGTCACTAAAGAGTTGGTTATCCAGACAGCTACACTGTCAGCTGACATCTTAAGCCTGAGTTCTATGGAGTAGCGCTTTTATTATTTTTTTCACAGATAATTATGAAAAAATATATACACACAAAATAATGACACTGACTCCAGGAGCACATGAGATTTAACTGCAGGAATGAAGCCTTGGTTTTCTTGAATCAGATCTTGAATTAATTTTTTTTATTTAAATAACTGTATATTAAATGTTTGTAAGCTTTACGAGGCTTCCCTGTTTAATCCACAGTTCTTGCTTAGTTTTTATTCTATAAGCCACTAGATTTTAAATTTAGGTAACTGATATAAACATCAACTCTATCCTGTTTCGTATTGAAAATATCACGTGCAGACCCTCCTCCATCGTGAAAACTTGAGCTGCATTAGCTGAATTAGCAAAGAGCCATCCCCAACAGTGAATTTGTTTTGAAGATACAGGGCGATAAAGGAGTGGTGAGGTGTATCAAAATTTTTTGGAACACTTGTTACCTGTCTTTCTAGAGGATATATTATTGGCAACAAGAAATGTAATGTGGTTTATGCACAATGGTGCACCAGTGCATTTTTGTGTGGTTGCTCAAAAGTTTTTGAATGCAAATATATCGAGACCAACTGGATTGACCGAGGTGGACCAATAAGAAACAACCCTGGTATTTTTGAAAGAGTTTGGTAGCCAATGAGGAGAAGATTGGATTCATGCATCCTAAATGGTGCGTAGTAGTCATTTTCAACAGTTATTGTAGATTAAGAAGCTTTACGTGGAATATTAGGTAATAGAAGATTGTGTTTGCCGTTAAACCTTTATCACCCTGTACAAGGACAAAAGGTTTTTAAAATGACCTAAAGAATCACACCTTGAACTTTTGCTGTATGTTTAGTAAAAACTTGGGGAGTTCTGGAAAAATCTAAAAAGTTGATACAACCAAGCTGAAAACGGAATGCTTCCTGTACATTAGTCATCAAAATTGCTTTCCAGTAGGTTATAGCAAGAGCTCATAAGGGTTATAGGTTATGCTAGAGACAGGATACCCCATATCTGAAATAGTTTAGAAATGTGTGGGTTGAATGTTTCTGGTAGTTCTTGATTCGATTTTAGTTTGCAGAATTTTTTATTTTATTAAATTGTCAATTTTCGCTCTCTCTAGTAATTTTTTTTTGTAATGTGGAGTGTCAGAAATGATTGAGAAACAAGGTAAAAAGTAAACCTAGCTTTATTATATCCAATTGTAAAGAATTTTCATTGGAGGGAGCAATCCTTGCCCATCTACTTAGTTGCATAGATGAGGAGATAATGAACGTTCATTTATGGCATCACTGGAAGTCCCCTTGTGGAGGAGTTTCATATATAGGGTCTGAATGGCCAGCTGTAGGCCGAGTGTTTCGTGGCTGTAGATAAAGCTCATCACTGTGATGGTAAGCGATGGTAACTAGAATGCACTTGTCCAGGTGGAGATTACTGCACACAAAGACTACTTTTTGGCCTAATTCGAAGGTTCAGTAGCTCAGCCCGAAAGTCACCCAGTGCTTTTGTGTAATCCTTCAGGTAATATCTTTGGGTTTTATTAGATATAGATGAATGCTTATGTTATACCCAAGGAACAATTTGAGTGGGGGCTCTTCTCTTGTTGGATATGGTGCACCAATATTGTCATAGGAATTTGTTAATCTTCCATTGCAGGTCATGCTGCAAAGTGTTCATGGCCTTCAATGCATTTTTGACCAACAGGACGTGGTGCTCTGCTTGGCCCTGACAGGGTGATGCAATCTTGATATGTGGAACATGTCACCACTGATCTGCAAGAATTGTCACCTGCAGAGAAATGGGGTTTGCTGCAATAATAGTAATTGTTATTCCATATGCGCAAAAAGTCATGCAGAAGTTATGGTGGCCATTGAAGAGGTCGTCTTGACCACTTGATTGTTTGCATCCACAACAGTGAGCGTGGACCCATATCACATAAAGTAACTGTGACTGGACCCTTGTAATTCATTTTTACATGTTCATATGGTCTTTTCAGATGCCTCCGTAATGATCGCTGAATTGAAGCAGCAGGGGCAAATGGTGTGCACATTTAGGGCTAAGCGATATTCCTTGCTTATGGGAAAATGGCGATTCCACAGGAGAAGTCGTTTTGTGTACTGTAGTTTGTGAAGTGTGAATCCATTGTTCAAATGCAACGTAAATTCCATTGTCAGTTCAGCAAAAGCTACCTTGTCGCAAGCAAATTTACAAGAGGCATAACAATTCTTAGAAGAGGGTTGCATATCCAAATGCAAAAGCACTGATCATTCTCGCAAGAATTTTCTACATATCTCAGTGATATCGATGCATAATATAAATATGAAATTTCAGGCTGAATTGAATGAAATCTTTACTTTGTATTCTGAATAGTCTTACGTCTTGGTAAACTTTATAGAGAGATTGAAGTATGGAGTGCATATTGAGGTACCAGTGGTCCCAAACTTAAACTTCCACGTCTTTGCAATGATAAGGCCTACCAAGGCAATTTTAATATTTATCATAGTAATCAGTCTTCTGAGTTAATCAAATTGTGTAAATTCTTGTGTAAATCATTTACCAGATGTTCATTGTACTAAATAAACAGTCGAGTCGCATTAATGTGACCACCTGTTAATATCCAAAATAACCACCATGTGTAACTCTGATATTAACAGGTGGTCTGGGAGAGACTCATTGAGGTGCTGGAAAGTGTTCACAGGGATATTGAGCCATGCTGATTGCAGTTCAGTTGACAGCTGTTGGAGGGTGCTAGGTGGAGTATCCATTGGAGAGAATAAACCGATTGAGGTGGTCCCATACATGCTCGATTGGGTTTAAATCCGGGGAATTTGGGCTCCAGGGAAATACAATAAAGCCTTCTTCGTGCTCTTCGAACCAGTCATGTACAATTCCAGCTTATGAGATGTCACATTGTCATGCTGGAAGATGCCATCATGCCCAGGGCAAAAAATCTGTCCATGCATGGGTGTTCATGGCCTGCAAGGATCAATACATACTTAAAATAGATTCATATTGCACAATGATGAGTACACCCTGAGAATGCCATGAAAAACATTCCCCAGACCATAATGCTGCTTCCACCAGCTTGTTGCTGTCCACAAATGGTTGAAGCGTGTTTGCTTTTTGATGTTTCTTGACGTATGTGTCAATGTCCATCCATCCAATGGTGCAGAAAACGTGATTCATCTCAGAGGCAGCCAATCAGTGACTGTGTAGTGTCTGTCTGCTGTGCAAATTCCAGCCTCTTCTGCCGATGCATAGGTGCTTGCAGTATTCACCAATGTTCTCTGAACTGTCATTCTGGACATGCTTGCAGTATCCCCCTGGTTCATTTGGGTGTAATTAAGTTGCTCCACTGTAGCACGTTGATTTGCCCAAAAGCACTACCGCAGCCACCGTTCTCCTCTTTCATCTTTCAGCTTATTTTCTATAGTGCCATTTTCCATGTACAGTACACTTTTACCACAGCAGCACGCGAACAGTTCACAAACTTCGCAGTTTCTGAAATGCTGCCACCCTTGGTCCAAAAGCCAATAATCATTCCTTTTTGTACATCTGATAAATTGCTCCATTCTGACAATGAATTTGTTTTTCGAATGCCTACAACACACAGTATATACTCAGCCATTCTGCTGATGACAAGTCATTTACTAGGTGTGCAACTAAGTTTCCAGGTTTTTTGATCAATGAAAAAGGGAAAATGTCAAGAGAAATACAACAAATGGTTTATTCAAAGTATCGTTCCTCGCCAGCTACACATTTTACCATCTCTCTGGCAATACACGAATACTGCAACAATAAAATGACACGTCCTTGGACTGAAACCATTCATCCAACCAATTCGAAAGTGGGCAAGTGTAGCCCAGCCAAGCCGTGCACTATCACCCGGAACAAGTGATAATCGGAAAGGGCCAGGTCTGGCGAATACAGTGGGGGTGCGGTAGCAGATCCCATTTCAGCATTTTGATGATCATTTTCAGTCTTGTGTCCCATTCTGGCCATTTTTCGAGCAATGCATGGTTCAGATTGATCAGTTGTTGTCGGTAGCGATGCCCATTCACAGTTTCACCCAGCTTCATCCAATAACACTTGCAGATCGGCGTCCTTCAATTGTTTTTGGTCTTCCGGAGCGCTCTTTGTCCGAAGTGTCAAAATTGCCACTTCTGAAGTGTTTAAGCCAATCTTCACAGATAATTTTCAATGGTGCACGTTCGCCGAAGCCTCATCAACCAAACTACGTGTTTCAGCTAAATTTTTTTTTCATGTTAAAGCAGAAAAGCGTAGCTTCCTGCAAATGCTGTTCGTTTGGCATAAAAGCAGACATCTTCGTTGTTGGAAAAATATTTTTGCGTTGTGATACGTGTTGGTATTACGACTGGTTATTGGTTAACAGATGTCCACACTATGAAGAAACACAGCTTCCGGCATGTATGTCGACTCCATGTATGAAACCTAGAAACTTAGTTGCACACCTGTATTGCCTCATTTATTTAGTGCCTTCTGCAATTGGTTTAGTGCTGACACATCATATATAAGAGGTGATCGCATTAATGTGACTGGACTATTTATATAGTCGCAGTAGATTATTGGTAAATTTGCTATGTTGATTGCTTGACAAAATTAAGTTCTCTTCTCTGTGTTGACAAAAGCAGCTCACTTTTCACTTTCACATTATTTTTTTTTTTTAATGAATTTGAAAATTATAATATTCCTGTTAAGATAAAAAGAGATCGAAAATTTTGGTTTCAATAATATTTATTTAAAGTTATTGTTTTTCTTTTTACAATGTTAAAATTATTTCTCTTTTTACAGTTTGAAATATTGATTGACCGTAAGCGTTAAACAGTTTGTACAATCTTTAATTTATTACTGAATCCAGTAGAATGTTTGTTTTGTTCAACTTATACTCCACAGTTTTCATCAAACACAAGTCCCATGTGGATTGAATGTCTTTTTCAAACAGCTTTTAGATGAAGATGGTCTCTTATCGCATTCAATAAGAGATATGAAAATTTAAACTAATACTGAAACAAATCGAACAGTTCTTAAATTCTATTATAAAGTCAATCTTTTGTGAAATGAAATCAAAGGATGATTCATTTATTTTTATTTTCTTTTTCAAAATATCGTACCAAAAAAGAATGATTTAAGTAATAAGAAACTACGCTTCTAAAAAAAAAATGAGCTAAATCGTAATGAATTTTAAAAACATGATTATAAATAAATATATTCGTACAGTAAAACTTCAATTTAACGAATTTGAATTTATCAGACTGATCCAGACACTTATGTATTTGAACATAACTTTATGTACATCGCAAAATATACTCTTTTTAAGGTTTACAATATTTCAGTATTTTTTTTCCTGATGATAAGTTCTGGAGCACCCATTAAGTTATGATGAACACCCATTAATCATGATAATACATCTATGTACAGTATTTTGATGATCATCATAAATTAGCAAACTGCCGCTATAAACTGACAGTCCCCCCCCTCGTTGTTTCATTAAATCGAGAGGCTTACTGTACTGCAATGTTTGACTTACATGGAAAAAAAAAAAAAAACATAAAACAAAATAATGAAACAACTTAATTACCAGCAAAGTTGATACATTAACAAAATGAAGTGTAAAAAATATTAAAATGGGTCTTAATATACTAAATTGTTTACTATTTATCAAAATCAATTATAAAAAATAATAAGCTCTTTGGAAAATTCTGGATTATCTACAATTGTTTTCAATCGCCATCATCTTTATATTTATATATCTATATATATATTTATAATGACTGCTTTGAAAAGAACACAACCAAAATCTTGAATAGCCTATGAATAAAAAAAAAAAAAGAAAAAATACAGAAAACTCAAATGGCATGAAGTATGATAAAAAGTTTGTAAAAGATGAAAGATGACTGCAATCTTATATTGCGAACAAGGCCCTTTTCTTATGTTGTAATGTTAACATTTTTATTCAGACACATATCACTTTGAAGTTCCTCTGCTTCCAATGATACATACTAAAACGAGTTTGCCTTGAAGTGAATTGGTTAGTGCATCACCTCGATATGTTTAACATCGTACAACATGAGAGAACATAATTTTTTTTATTGAATGATTAATAATTCTTATATAAAAATTCACAATTTTTTTGTTCTTGTTGCAATGACAACCATTATAGAAGTAGTAATGAAATGAAGCACTTGTATAATAATTCTTCGTAGAAAAAAAATTAAAACAATAAAAAAATCCAACATAAAAAATAAAACGCAAATACAAAAATTTAAAAAATATACGTTATGTATTAAAATCTTCGTAAAGAATAAAAAAATGTCATTTTCCCCCTTCCCCTCAACATTTACATAATGGAACTGAACTTTTAAGAATGTATGATGTATGCTGAAACTCCCTATCCAAAACATATTTTCGCGTGAGCCTAGAATGCACACTATTTGTAGGCATTTGTGTTGTTTTTATTATTTTTAATCTGTGAGAGGCAACCAGGTCTTAAGTACACTTAAATACTTTTGAGGTATGGACGAGTTTTCTCTCACTGTAGTATTATTATTATTATTATTAAATTTATCACTAACTTCATACATGCATCCAATCACCTTCAGAGAACTTGTAAGGCAGAAGAAGGAAAACTAATTCAGGAATCATTCTACATGTCAAACGCAGCAGTTTTTTTTTTCTTTATTTGCCTATATAGATTTTCCTTCTTGTATTAATATTTCCCCCCCAACTAGATACAGTTTTTTTTTTGTCGTTTTTTTTAAAGAATTGAAATTTCATATTTTATATAATTAAGTTTCAACAAATTAAAAAATTCATATAACAAAGTTGTAATTATGAAAGTTTAAAAATGACATCAATGTATTTATAGTAGTCATCAAATTCTAGAAGGAATTTACATATCAAAAATTTTTTTGCTTACCGAAACTCTAGTTCATGTTGTTTGTATAACATAATAAATCTAGAAAATTAGTTCGTATGAAATTTTCTTGCACTGTTGTTATTATTATTATTATCATCATAATATGCCAATATTATAAATAGCAATAATGAAAATGTTAGGTGAAAAAATGAAGTCATTGTGGCTTTTCTGCTGTCAGTTACACCAATCTCGTTTTAAGAGAAAAACAGACAAATTCAGAACCATATGAATGAATGAATGAACGATATGTGTGAGTAAGTGCGGTTTAGACCAATGAGCAAACGTCCATATATAGAGATTCAAAATAAACAAAACATTTATATATATATATATATATCACTTGTTTTTCATTTGCTTATGAGATGTGTTGCTTTAGTAATTTTGCAGATGAAGATTGAACAAAAAAAATTTGATGAATGAACCGTAAATTTAAAGAGCAATTTAGCCTAAGTACGATGTATATAACTTGAAATAAAAAAAAAAAAAATTATCGTATACAGGAACAGATGACTTATTATTATTATTTTTTTTATGTAACCATATCTTTGGAGATGGAATTGCTACAACAGATAATCCAAAATTACTGATCAACATAATAATAATAATAATAAAAATAATAATAATAATTTATTAATTTTTAATTTACCACTTTCTCTTTATCTCCTTATTGTTGCAATTATTGTTTATTTCATTCAATTTGTTTGCTATATAAGTATATTTTTATGTATCTTCCCCCTTCATCTATGAAGATATTGGCAGTCTACAGAAGATAAAAGGATTGCCTGTACGCATGAAACGCATACAATCGTATGATTATTCCTAACATTATCAGGCAGTAGAGAAGCTGTCAAGGAAGTTCTTGAGCTGATACAGAGAATACTCCGTCTTGTTACACTCATGCACATCCTACAACTTGATAATGACTTATGTAAAAGGCAGGCAGGCTGTCATAAAAACAAGTTATCCAAAGATAATAAATCTTGGAACCAGAGGTGGGGATAAGGAAGGGGGGTATCGTCTTTGTCAATTGCTAATTCTATACATATTTTACATGATCAAATTGTATATTTACATCCATACAATATTTAATGGAATTCTCTTCGCACAGGTATAATGACGTTAATTGTAGAGATGCACCAGTGCCTGAAAGCCAATACGAAATGAAATAAAAACAATCAAATTTAAAGAAAAAACTAACACAACAATTCTAACTTAAAGAGGGAGGGAGGGAGGAAGGAAAAAATCATCGGATTTGCAAACTTATATGGCTTTTGTTGTTGTTGTAAAAATGAGAATGAGAGAAAAAGATTGCATGTTCCACTGGGCTGTGCAGCTGAAAACAAGGAACTGAAAATGGTACAGCACTGTTATATGTACAGCCTGTGGGTCTACTTTGTTAACAGTTGCGAGCGACTGTAGCTTGTTTCTTCTGACCACTTATGGTCTACTTAAAGGAATGCATAGTTCAGGAAGGGTGGATAGATTCTCCCTCAGAAAAGAGGTAATTCAGTTTGCATAGTGATCAAACGACCCCAGGTATTCTAAAGCTGCACGATAACAAAACTGATACTGATCCTGAAAAAATATAAAAAGAAAAACTAAATAAATAAACAAGAAACAAATTACTAATTAGCAAGAAGCATCTGTTTTGAAGAGGGTCAAGAAAGCTTTCCTGAGAATATTTTTATTTCACTGTGTTTTATTAAGATCAAGATAAACAGATATTGAATCATGATTCATAAAAGGGTTGCATTATAAAAGTGCAATGTTTTTTCCTATACAAATACATTTAACTGGAAGGGTAATAACTATACAAATTTATTTATGGTTTATGTTAAGGAAGAAATTAGAAAATTATAATTAAAATAAATTTACTCATTCTTTTGAAATTAATACAAGGTGTCTCAAAAAAATGTATTAGGTTCAAAAGTTTATTTAATAAAATTACCTCTGTTTGAACCATGGCAGGACGTTGAGTTCTAAGCATCCTTACAGCTTGAAACATATCCACAACACCTTCATACTGCATACGTTCAAGAACAATACTCAAGGTAATAAATACACCAGTTCGTCCAACGCCAGCACTGTAAATTATAGAAGATTAAATATTTTTAGAAGATTAAACTGATATTTTTAGAAGATTGTGAACTGACTATTCAATATTTTCAGCACTTTTTTGTGACCATTGTTATTATGAACACAAGATAAGCAAAACAGTGGTTGTCACACATTAGAACAGATGAAAATACCTCTTTTTTACACAAACAAGTTCTACTCCCAAAAGCAACTATTAAAGAAAAAATGCTAACATTGTAAATCAATCTCAACATGTGTCAGCATCATTATCCCGTAATTAAAGCTGTAATTGTGAATAAATCTTTGTTTAATGATTTATGCACTAAAGAAGATGTTGAGGATTCTTTTCTGCAAGCATAGGATGCTTTATTTTAGATTCAAAATACTTACGTTACTATTGCAGAGGAATATCCAGAAGAATTTAAGAAAGTCATCAACTCTGTGAAGAACTCCATATACAGAGTGTCCACATGAAATCTTCCCGATTTCAAATGTTAATTATAAGGAAACTATTAGTTCTAGAGATTTGAGGTTTGCAGTGTCATGAACAACAAACCCCAAAAGTTTCATATTCTTTTGTTGCAGGGGTTTATTTAACACAAGAGAGAGCTCAGTGCAAGATGTGGTACACTGAAATGAAATCACCGATTACCATCCAAAGGAATTTTAGGCGAATGTAAAAACAGTAGCCACCAGACATAAAGGTAATTAAGGCATGGTCTGATAAGTTTTTAGCCACGCAGAATGTTAACCAACAGACTGGCTTGGGCAAAAACCGCATGTCAAGGAAAGTGTGGATGAAATCAGGGAGGCCTTCACTAGAAGCCCAAAGCAGTCAATTTGTAGAGCGTCACGAGAGCTGAGCGTCTACTGAATCTTTGTAAATTGTAAACTGCCCTCATTGAGAAGTGACAAAATACCCCCATAGACCTCTTTGGTAACTTCATCAAGAGACTCAGACTTAAAATGACATTTTCCCCTGTTATAAAGCATTATGTACTTTAATTGACAATATTACAAAAAAAATTTAATTTTTTTTTAAAACTGCATCTTAATACGAATAATATTTTCAGTTCAATGCTAGATGCTTATATCTTTTCTTAGAACATTCTCTGTTCTCATAATTATTTATTTGAACATTTTTTTGTTTTATATCAAGAAAAATGTTAAAATATCTGATAAAATATAAATAATGCATAAAAAACTGCTCATATTCAAAACAATTATATATCACATAATGTTGTCTTAATTTCACTAATTTTTTTAAATACCTGCAGTGGACTGTAATTGGCCCCTCTTGACCAAACTGCTCCTTTGTTTTATGGACTTGTCCTATAAAGTCAATAAACCCATCTCCTGATTTTGGTACTCCCTGTTCGGGCCAATCTGTGTATTGAAATTGACGTATTGTTCTAGACTGTCCGTCCTAAGATACAGAAAAAATCAACACATAAATAAGTACAATAACTTATGAAGCAAATTACATTAAATAAATTTAATAAGTTTTCTAAATTAAAGAGTTATGATTATCAGTCTGTTTCTCATTTGTTTATTTCTTTTAGCAATATCACTCATATATAACTCTCTTTAAAATCAAATTTTTTTTCACAATACAGGACATAAAAACTATCTTAAATCAAAATGCTTTTTGATTCTTTGGACACAATACATATACAGTGAGCCAAAAAATTATCCGTACACCTTGACTTTATGAAATATTTCGGTAGTTTCATCATGAAATGAAACAGAAATCGTGAAAAAAATTACACTACCAAATACCTCGATATATTTTGTAGAAAACTACATAAAACTATTTATTTAAACAAAAAATTATTTTCCCCCAAAAAAATTCAAATCATAACAAAACTGAAGGTCAAAAAATTATCCGTACACATTCATTTTCCCCTCAAATATGCAACAAAAGATTTTCATGTCGAAAAAATTTGCATATTTCACATCAATTATATAAAGAAGGCTGTTACTGTTCATTTTGAGTTGCTGAAATGAAGCAAAATGGTGAAAACTAGTGAACATTCCTTGGAAATAAGAAAACTAGTCATAAACTTGTGGAAAAGAAGAAAAAAAACTTACAACAAATTGCAGAACAGATTGAGTTACCGAAAAATAGTGTTCAGTATATTAAACAGAAATTCAGAAAGGACAATACACCTGTCAACAAGGGAGGGAGAGGAAGAAAGAGGAGCACTTCAATCAAAATTGATCAAACATTTTACCTGCTACTAAAGTTGCACAAGATCTGCAAACAAATTATAGGGTTGTTATTTCAGCACAAACAGTAAAAAATAGAATTTCTATGGAAGAGTGCCCCGGAAAAACCTTACATTAGTAAGGTGAATATAATGAAGTGACAAAGATGGGCACAAGAGCATGTTGAAAAAGGTTTTAATTTCTGGAAGAAAGTAATTTTCTCAAATGAGAGTAAATTCAACCTTTTTGGATCAGATGGATACCCAAAAGTGTGGCGACAAGCCCATGAAGTTCTAAAGAAAGAGTGCCTTCGAGCAACAGTAAAACATGGCGGTGGTCATATCATGGTTTGGGGGTTGTTTTTCCTGGGCAGGATTGGGACCATTAATTTTCATTGAAAACACAATGAAGGAGGAGGACTATTTAGCCATTCTGCAAGAATTTTAAACCTTCTGCTAGAAAAAATGAAGATTTCCCAAACATTCACTTTCAAGCATGATCTTGATCCAAAGCATTCATCAAAACTTGTGACATCTTGGCTGGAAAACAATGTTAAAGTGCTTCCATGGGTTGCTCAGTCACCAGACGTGAACCCCATTGAGCATGTTTGGAATGATATGGAATCCAGGATGGCAGAGAGGAAGCCGAGCAACAAAAATGAACTAAAAGCATTATTACTCAAAACATGGCATGAAACAAGCGAAAATTTCTTAAAACAATTGGTGGAATCCATGCCCCGACGTTGTCGTGCTCTCTTGAAGCCAAAGGAGGGTCAACAAAGTACTAACCGTTTTGTTAAAATGTAATTATTAGAAGTGTACGGATAATTTTTTGACCTTCAATTTTGTTACGATTTTAATTTCTTTTTTTTTTCTGTGAAAATAATTATTTGTTTAAATAAATGTTTTTACATGGTTTTCTACAAAATATATCGAGGTATTTGGTAGTATAATTATTTTCTCGATTTCGGTTTCATTTCATGATGAAACTACCGATTTATTTCATAAAATCAATGTGTACAGATAATTTTTTGGCTCACAGTATTTTGGTACTATCTGGGCTTCACAGAATCTCTCACATTTTGATCTCGTGTAAATTGAGGATTGATAGGGAACATTTTGATACCCTTTAACAATTGCAATTTCTATATCTTTTATCAGTTTGTAAATTACTGAAATGAGTAGAAAATTGGTTCCAAATTTATTTTAGGCTAATATTTGAAGCCCTTTTTTTTATGAGGTCTAGGAGCCACCTTACATAGAATTCATTATTTAATGAATATCTAAAGGTGTTGAGTTTTCGTTTAATTGAAATTTAAAAAGAAATGTCTGAATTATACTCTTTTTTTATTTTATTTATTTATTTATTTATTTATTTATTTATTTATTTATTTATTTTTCCCCCAAATATTTTCAGAGTAATTTCAAAGAAAAGTGGTAAAGTACTAAAGAATTCCATATTCAAAATAGACCAAGAGGATTTTTAAAGAAGTTTGAGGGTTAGCTGAAACATCTTTTCATCTTTAAACGTTTTGAAGATAGCTTATACAGTAAAACCTGAATAACTCGGACTCCGATAACTCAAATTCCTGGTTAACTCTAAGTCCCGTCCCCCAGAGCATTTAATTAATAGAAAATTCATTCATTAACGCAAACAATTTTTTTTAATAAATCCTGGATAATTCGAAGAAATTTCGGTTTTAGTGAATAGGTATTCTTAAACTTAAAGCAAAAACTATCTTAGAATATTGCAAAAATTAATACAATACGGACGATATTCAATTCTTCATTAACTTTCATATAAGATCCAGGAGCGCTCAAGGGAAGAAAACGATACAGGGATCTACTGTGGTTGCTGGCAGCCATTGTGGAAATCAAAACTTAACGCGAACACAAAATTGAGAATTGAACTTGTTGATTGCGATCGTTCAATGGGAAAATTTTAAACATAGTAAATGATGACAATTACACTCTCATATTTAGAGGAAGTATTTATGTTGACTATACAGCTTATTGCATGAATGACTGCGAGCGAGTTTTTAGAAGTAGCCATACACTTCTGATTGGTCACTGCCATTTTGCTTTCGAAACTTCACTATCGCATTGTCTTTATTGATGTAAAAGTAATGGAAATTCGAGAAAAAAGTGAATTCTCTGTAAAGTTTCGAATATAAAACATTTATACATATTATAAATGTCATCAGATGAAAAATAAATGGTCAAAAATCATGAAAAGATGCCTTTCGAAATTTTTACAAACCAGAAGTAGAATTCGGAAATCAAGCCAAAACAACATTGGAGTTGATTTCGTGTTGGAACGGACCGCATTTTAATGGTACCGAACTGTATTTGTATCTCATTAAAAATAATCGAATTTACAGAAACATTGCGAGTATCATGTAAGCTTTGTAGTTGTTGTGTAGCCTCATTTTCGATTTACTGGTTAACTCGAAAACCTGGTTAAGTCAAATTTTTTATCTGGCCCACTGAAGATTCGAGTTATCAGGATTTGACTGTACAATATCCATTTCTCTTTTTTTTGCAATTACAAAATAACCAAAACAATATTTAATTTTGTTTATTTAATGAGATTAAACCTAAAATTATATAAGGAAAAATTTACATTACCCTTGCATCAGTAACTTTAAATTCACGGAGAATATACTGGGGCATGTTGTATTCAGCAATAGGGTCGACAACAAAATACTGATATCGAGCCGACCTTTCACTGGGCCAATATTGGTGACATTTTTCCTTTAGAAATTATTCAATTAAAAATTCAATTAATAAAATAATGATTATTATTATAGTATGCCTTAGACTATACAAAATATTTTTTGAAAAAGATTACATAAATTAAACAAAAGTTCAAATAAAATGTTCATCAGCTAAATCTTACCATTTAACCATACAACATCCTTAAAAGGAATTGAGCACACCAGAATGGTAAGCACACCAGACAAAAAATGAGTCACTGAGAGTTCTATGATGCTTCTATGTAAAATAGTTTGAATATACAAATGAATGCGAATTAGCACATTTCACTGTGAGATAGTATAGCTAAGCAACGTGTGAGCATTGTTAACATTTAGCTGTGAAAGATGGATCGTAAGCCAGACGTATCTCAGCGGCAATAAGGGATCATAGCATTTGGGCAGGCAACAGGACATACCGTGGCAAGAAGTATCAAAACACAGTCATCCTTTGAGTTCAAGAAATAGTCCACACGTTGGATGGCAACATTCATCGAAACTGTGGTCGGAAATCAGTGCTGAATGGGACCAAAGAAGAATATCGTGCCTGGTCACAGCCACCCGCTTTCAAACCAAGCAAGAACTGCTGCAGGAAGTCAATAATGGTCCACATAGACAAGTTTGTTAAAGAATCTAAAGGAGGCAATTACATAAAATGGACCTCTGGAACCGATTACCTCGCAAGCGTCCGATGCTCACTCCAGCTCTCAAGAAAGCTCACGTATAGTAATGCAAGTGATATCAAAACTGGATTGTAGACGACTGAAAACACACGATTTGGTCAGATGAATTAAAGTTTTGTCTTTATTGGAATGATGCTCAACCTCAGGAGCATAGCCAGTATTTTTTAAACGGGTTGGGGGTGGGGGGGTGGGGTTGATGAAATCTTGGCTTTTCTTTTTTTATTAAAAGTTCTCCCCAACTAATTTTACCTTTATAGGCTATGCCAAAGTTATATTTTAACTTTAATGCTCATAAATATAATCAATACAATCAATAATTTGAATTTTCCGACAATCAATCACTTCACATCTTGAATTTTCTTCCGACTGAAGGGGGGGGGGGACCTCGTGGTCCCTTTCCGTGGCTAAGCCCATGAACATCGTGTGCACAGAAAAAGAAATGAAGCCTTTCACTCTGATTGTGTCCAAGGTGCAGGCGGATGACGGCTCTAGGGAAGTTTTCAATATAATGAACAGGGACCTCTCGTTGAAATTAGCACCAGGCTTAACCAGCATCATTATTGTGATATTTTTGGATGGACAACTACTGCCTTTTGTGGATCACATCATCGATGTCTATGAACTGGACGATGTCTAATATCAAGACGATAACTGCAGGGTTCACAGGGCTAGATCCGTGGAGGGAGTGGTTTGACGAGCATGATTGGACCATGTAGTATCTCGGTTGGCCGGCCAAATCCTCAGATCTGAACCCAATAGAGAATTTGTTAAGTGGAAGAATCGCCTCTGACTAACATCGTCGATCTGCGGGATAAATTGTATGCAGCATGGTTGGAGATAGATAAGGACTATCTAAAGACACTTGTACAATGAATGGCCAAGCACATTAACGCTGTGACTAAAGTGTCGGGATGTGCAATACACTATTAACGGCAGGTGACTAATTTTTTGTTCGGTGTGCTTATGTCATATAAAATTAAAATGTACATTGAAAAGGTATCTCTTGAGAGTGTGACGGTACCGTTAGTGTGTCGAGGTTTTTTTTTTTTTTTTTTTTTCCAAAAAACTGATAGATAAAAGGGATCTCGGTTTAAATTCATGTGTAATGGAAAACAATTTTTTTTTTTTTTTTGATCGGAGCTATTTTGATTTTTCAGCGAACGGTCTCGGTCATTCGTGAATCACTTTCGTATTGCGAAAAAGCATTATTTTTTGCAATTTTGTATCAAATAGGCTACTATAAAAAAGCATTTTACGATAGTTTAGATGTGAAGGTAAAAATTTTATTTGTTATTCTTATGGTTTTTTTTTGTGTGTGTTTTATTATTTTTTTGTATTTATTTCCTGGTTAAGAAATGTTGAAGCATTAGGCCTATGCCCGCTAACATAAGTATTGTGTGTTAACCGTCTGTTACACAATTGGGTGAATGGATCAAAATTGCATGGAATGTTATTTCCAATGAATCTATCATTAAAGGGTTCAAAAAATGTTTTGTTTCTAATAATATGGACAGCACTGAAGACGACATTTTACAGGAAGAAAAAGAGGAGGTAATATCTTCAAGTGATGAAGAAAGTGAAATACAAAATTACATTTTTTTATTATTTTTTTAATTTATCATGTTTAGTTTTGTAAACAAATTCTGTTTTGAAATGTATCAAAACTACTTAATGATTTCGGCTATACTTATGACTCCAAGTTCTCTTTATGGAAATTAGGGATTTCAAGTGCTTGCCACCATGTGATTCAATATAAACGACAAGGTTTTTGTAAAGTTATTGCAATAGGCACGTTATCCCTGTTATTCTTTTCATTGCTTTTATAATTACATTTTGTGTATTAGCATTA
>JAHWFO010092776.1:6857901-6877374 GCA_023313115.1 Rhysida immarginata | reverse complement strand
AAGTGCTTGCCACCATGTGATTCAATATAAACGACAAGGTTTTTGTAAAGTTATTGCAATAGGCACGTTATCCCTGTTATTCTTTTCATTGCTTTTATAATTACATTTTGTGTATTAGCATTAATATCAAAACATTTTGTTCTGTTTAATACTGTGATAATCAAAATTTTTCTGTTTTCCTGTTATCTCCATCCCGGTCTCATTGTGGCTGGGAGCTCGTGATAATTATAAATTAATTGTATGTACAGTACAGCTCTTGTCTGACATAGGGGAATATCTAAATAAATTGGTACACATGTTAATTATGATACAAAGAAAAATAATTAGAAAATCAAATAGGAGTTGGCCAATAAACTATATTAAATAACAGACTGCTTCAATTCATGGAATTTGTCAAGGATCACTCTTTCTGTCAGTTATCAACGTAACAATAATTGTAAAAACAAAACAATTAGTAATAAATCTTCGTTATTATGTATATTGTTGCCTACATATAATGCCAAAGCCATTGTATCAAATAAAATGTTATGAATCTTAATAAATCTAGTTTAAACTTTCATTCCTAATGCTTACTCGTCCCATTTCACGTAGTTTTGTTAACATTACGACAATGGTAGAATTATGTTCCCACAACATGCGCCAGAAATCCTCCGTAGTTTCTTGCAGGGGACCCTGTGTTGCAATGTAAGCATTCCTATAGCGATATCCCTAAAACAGAAATAAAAAGATTTAATTTTGATAGTATTACAAAAATAGAAACTAAAAAGTGAAGGTAAAGATATATTCCTAAATTATTTAGTAAGGTGATCAATTATTATGGTCATAGGTTAGGTCAGGTCATTATGATATAATTCCTTATGACGAAAATGAAATAATCCTCATTTTGTATAAGCAAAATTATTTCATCCTAAATACTTCATCATTAAAAAAGAAAAAAAATTTCCTTTCCAAAATGCAACTATTACAATATCAGCCAAGATTATTAAAAATTAATAAAAATCTTTATATAACATTTTAATAATTTATGATATCTTGAAAAAAAAATTTCATTCAATAATCTGCCAGTAATAGCAGAAGTAGAAAAGTGAAGGAAAAATTCCCTAACCTGGAATTTTTCCTCCCCTTTTCTACTTTTGTATTTATGTTATGTTTGAAGAGAATCTTTAGTTTGATTATTGCACTGTTCTGCACTGTTTTCAAGGTCAAACAGGTACCTGATTTTAGGCCAGTTTGGTGCACTGGATCTGAAAGCCATGCCTATTTTACATAATCAGATCAAATTTTTGTAATATAAGCACATTCAAGATATTTTTTGATCTCTTGTTGGTGAATGTAACATTGAATAGCAAATTTTGAACAGGTTTATTCGCATAAGGTTAGGTTATAGTAGATACAAAGAAGAGGATAACACAGAGGAAAAAGTTACTCATGAATGAATGGTCTCTTCAGGGATTTCAGACTGTGAGAAAACACCACATCCCTCTTCAGGCACCAGCAGTAAGCAGCCAAAAAATTTACATCCCATCAGCCTTGATAGTGCTCCTCCATCACACGAATATCTTGATGAAAGCATTAGCCCTGTTCTTTATTAAAATCTCCACAAATATAGGAGAAATAACCCAAATGTGACCAAAGGAAATGCATTTTCACTGATAAGCACACACTCAGTTGGCAGAAATTCTCCATTAACTCATGAATTGCCATATCAGACCGAGGACTTCTATGGTTGCCAAGGAAGTTTGCAATGACTGACTTCAAGGACAACCAGGCAGAGACTTCAGTTGATCAAAGCTTTATCAAAATACATGTAAGTCCTTGATGAGCTCCCTTATCTGAGGACCATCAAATACACCTGCCTTAAATTTGTTCCTGCTTTTTTGAGGAAACTTCTGATGGAGGAACGCAAATGCCTTTCATAAACACTTGTATGATAGCAATATTTTGGTACAGTAAGTTGTAACAAAAATCGAGTATATCTTAGAAACCAGATCTGACCAAAGAAAATGAATAATATTTTCAAATTCACCATACAAAAATGATCTTAAATTTGTGGAAAAACCTTTGACCTTCAAAAAATTTTTTTTTGAAATGCAGGCCAGATAATTTCAAAATCTTCTCTTTGAGTATTAGCACATGGAAAAATAGGAGATTTTTTTTACATTTAAAAGAAATTAATAGATGGATATATAAAAGATAGATAAATCATTAAATAAATAAACTTACATCTATAAAACTTGCATTAATATAATCTGAGCCTTCAATTCCTCTGATAGGTTGTAAACAAACCCTATTAGATTCATCTAGAAAAAAAAATAATAATAAAAAAACAAAAACAATTACTGTTGATACATTATAAAGGGAAAATCTTTAAAAAAAGTGCATTATGTCTCTTTGATCTAATTGCTTCAATGTCAGCGATTTCTCACATTAAAACGCTTCTCAGTAATCTGAACTAACTGGTATAAGGTTTGTTTGGATTAGATTAGTTCAGAATAATAATAATTAGATTAGAATAGCCAAAATATTATTATAGTACAACTTATGTAGATGCTGTTTATCAAAACCTACAGTTCTGTACATGTCTTATGAGTGAGTATGAAATGAAATGGATAACATGCATTTTATTTCTGGGAAATACTAATACAGCTGCAAGAACTGGCTGAATTTCATATGACGTCAAGGACACCGAGCATGCAGTGCTAGAATTTCCCTGACGGGAACTTCCATTTATTAATCTCTGTAACTGCCAAAACATGACTACATTCGGATTATCTAGATTTTCAGATTTACACAGCCCTACTGTATAATGAATAAAAATTTACAAATTTTTAAAACAAATTTGAATATACACAATTGCTAAAATATTCTAGTTTTAGAACAAAATTTCTGGTGTCAAATAAATACAACCTGATGACTAAACTCAGCCAATAAAAATTGTGAATTTTTCACAAATGAATTTCTAATGAACAAGCCAATCACAGTTATATATAGAGAGAGCTCAAAACTGGAAGAAAACTGCGATGCCATCCTATGTGCAAAAATCTAGACAATGCTATGGGATTTTTATATGCTAAAAGCTAAAACCCACTTTAAAGATTTGTGCATTTTTCTAGATCAGAAACAAGCTGGAAATTGGGTTGTCCAAAAAGTAAAGAATGATTGGGTGTATCTCAACAAAAAACAAAAGATATCAAAACGAAACTTTATTTGCAACAATACACTACTTTTCTACATAATCACCATTATTAAGACTCTTCTTGCGATGAGACAAGTTTTTCAATGTACAACTGCATATTAAAAGATCAAAATAACGCGAACTATTTATTTTTATAAATTAAATGATATTACAAAAACATTACAAATAATTTGAAAAAACACAAAAAGCACTGAAGACTTAACATCATGCTAAAAATTACGCAATCTGTTGCTTAACAGCACGTCTCCTCTTTTTCAGGCTATATCCAAGCTTGCATTTAAATGCAGGCTATCTGCTTGAAAAGCTCTGCCTGTGGACGCTTTAATTCATTTTTCAACTTCAATTTTACATCCACGACGAAGATAACATTACAGTAATATTTCACAGTGGGCTGGCAATTATTCAAATTGAAACTGAACATGAACGCTAAAATTGAAAATGGTTTAGTTGTTCGCCAGTGTTCAAATAAATGGTAGTTAGGTAGGAGAGTTTTTAAAAGAAGTAAATGACAGTTATCTTCATTTGAAGCAGTATTAACGATGAAAGTGAATTATCCATGATAGTTTTTAGAAGTTTTTAAAAGTAGCCATACATTTTCAATTGGCTGTTGCCATTTTGCTTTTGAAATTTGCTATCGTGCTGGCTTTCTTTGCATTTTCTGTAAAGTTTCGAATGTTCAACATGTAAAATAAATGTTGTGAAATGTAAAATAAATGGTGAAAAATCGCGAAAAGATTCTGTTCACGAAACCGGAAGTAGAATTCCGGAGCCATGCCAAAACCGCATTGAAGCCAATTTCACGTTGTAGTGACTGCGTTCGACCGGGTTTTCGTTGTATTAATCTTTGGATTTTCCAAATTGAAAGATATTATTGTCTGTGCATGACTAAATATAAAGTAATTGTTATCAGTTTAAATGTTTTCAAGAACATTATTGTAAAGAACACTTGATAATTCCCTTAAATAAAGTTTGACATTTACTGCAGCTTTAACTTAATCCAATTGTTATGTTTATAATATTTAACTTACATGGCAAAATGTTGACCAAACGATTTTTCAATTTATTACATGGTAAATTAGCACTAACAAATTTGGCAGGTTGGACCTTTAGAGATGATAATTTCTACATTAAAAAAAAAAAAAAAAAAAAAAAATCAAATAAATTAAAGGACAAAATTTTTTCCCCTTCTTCAAATCGCTCATATTTGTTAATTCATACTTGATTCACCTTAAATTCAAGCTCCATGCCTGTAACTGTTTCACCTGATTCAGGTTGAGAGAGTTTTTGAATGTGAGCATACAAATTTCTAGCAGGTACTTCTGTATTGCCACATAATACTGCTTCCAACAGTGCATCATGAATAAAAATGTACTGATCTTCTGTTTGAACCATATAATTCCTTTGAGCACGTAAACATGTTACATGACCATATATATCAACCGTTTTTTCATGTTTGATACGCTCCAACATAGAATCTATAACAATGAATGCTCCTGTACGTCCGACACCGGCACTAAATGGAAAAGAGGAAAAATAATATCGTAAGTATTTCTTACTATTAAAAATGTACAGAATTTTGTGAAATAAAATTGTGCATATAACAATCAAATCAATAAAGAACATGGTAAGCAAGGCAGAGATACAAGATTAAGAATTTTTTTTCCTTTTTTTGAGGGAAAGGGTGCCAAAATTGCCATTTTGCATGGACGACCCTTTCTTCACCGCTGCTCAGAAGTGTATCTCACTTTAATTAAATCATCTCAAATTTACTGTTTTTCAATAACGTTTTGACTTATTGGAGCTCAATTGTGTAAATTTCATTCACTAGTAAACCCTGGGTCAAAACAAGGTTATCACAAATATCAAACAGCACAAGGATCACAACTAAGTACTTTACTGATTGCAGTCGTATATCCCCAGTGGCAGTGACCATTCATGAGTTACAAAATGCATCAGGCAGCTAGCAGCATGACTGTTTGTCGAAAGCTAAGAAACATGGGTTCGGCTCATAAGCCTAACATACCGACGTCAAATCAAACGTCCATGCCATTGGACCGCGGAGCATTGGAAACACGTGTTTTGGAATGATGAATCTTGCTTCACGATCAGGCATTTTGATGGATGCGTCTGAGTTTGGCAGATGCCTGGTAAACACTTCATTTCCGACTGCATTGCGTTAAGTGCCAGGTTCAGTGGTGGAGGCATAATTGTGTGGGAATGTTTGTCATAGTTGGGCCTTGGACTCATAGTAACTGTGGTGGAAAAATGAACTTTGTACTTCATTATCTTGAGATTCTGGACAATGCTGCACTTCCAATTTTCTGGTAAAAATTCGAAGAAGGCCAGTTTCTGCTTCAGCAAGAAAACTGTTCTGTCCACACATCGTAGCATATGCGACTACGGTTGACAACATGGGTGTCCAAAAATTGGACTGTTTCAAAGACTCTCTTGTTGTGTCATTTGGTGTGTCAGTCCAATAATATTAAATTAGCTATAATTAATGGCACTGATGCAACCATGGAAAAAATTAAGTGGAGGCTATGAAGCTTAGATTATTAAACAGAATAATACATGAAAATTAAACCAGTCATAATAAAAAATTAATCCCATGAATACAAAGTAGATAAAGGAAGGAAAAATTCCGTGAACTGGGCTCTTGCATTGGCGCCGCCCTGACCTGATTCGAGTCAAGGATGTGGAAGTTTTCCTTCTCCTTTCTACTTTGTATTTATGGTATGTTTGAAGAGTATTTTCTCTTCAACAATATTATTAGTGAACAATCATATATTCATTTTAATTTAAACATATGTACTGTTTATGAAAAAAAAAAATTCTAATTGGTAGGGTCTTTTGTGAAATGATTTCTTTAAAGCTTACCATCTATATTGCTTACCTACAATGGACAGTTATAGGACCAGCATCAGGTGGGTTCATACTCTTTACCCTTTTAAGAAACATTAGGAATGGCGTAGGATGATCCGGGACACCATGATCTGGCCATGCTGTAAATTGAAATTGCCGAACCTCCCTTTTTTCCGCATAGCCCACCTATGTGCAGAAATACACAATTGTCTGTTACAGTATATGCTAAAACAAAAACTGAAGAAGACAATAAACTATCTAAATAATGAGTACTTACTCTTTGCAAATGTAGAGTGCGTATGCAGTATGTAGCTAACTCTTGCACATCTGCAAGAGTAACATGGATCATACCATATGTTTCTGTACCACGAGCTGGCCAATACTGGTCACATTTTATCCGAGTACGTTCCTCTAATTTTGTCATCATAACTATAGTGGCACTACGTTGCTCCCAGATCATTCGCCAAAAATCCCCAAAAGTTTCTGGAAGTGGACCCTAGGATTACAAATTAATTATTTTTTTAAAGTTGAATAGGGTAGATGTACCAGTAATTGACAGTTTAAAACATTACTGTGAAACGAAATTGTGTACGTAAATCAAATTGCATTTTGAAACTTTTCTAGTTATACCATTAAATTGTAAATACAGTAGAGCATCGATTATCCGAAATAATTCAGAACTGGAGGTGTTCGGATAACTGATTTTTCAAATAACCGATCATTTTATGAAAAAAAATTGTACCAGTGTCATAGGAGGAAAATGAAAGAAAGAAATAGTCATATGAAACACAAAACACTAGCAGCAAAAACATACTACATGTATACACTAAGTTACAGTACTGTAATACATGTATGTAACATTAAAAGTAGGCAGTTTAGAAAAAAAAAACCCGCTGTAGCGTCACAACACTAGCAGCCGCTAGCAGAACGGTTTCGGTTACAGCAGGGTCAGAGCACTAGCGGCGTGCTGTATGGAACACTTTCGATTAACCGATGTTTCGGTTGATTGGTATTCGGATAATCAATGCTCTACTGTATAATGCAGAATGTGCCAATCTCTAAACAATTAATATATCTTTAAAAGCTATTAAGTTATTAAATTTTTTCCTAACTAATGCATGAATCACCAGTAGTTGACACTTAATGCAGCAGAAGTTGACAAGCAGTTTCACCAGTAATCGACAATATTTTAATTAATTATAATTATAAAACACATTATAATTGTGATGAGTAAACTTCGGCTGTGATGGTTTTTCCACCTTGTAGAAATTCAAAATGAACAATACCAGCGCTTTTCCATCAAGCACACAGTATTATCTTCTGTTGATGAATGTTGGGTTTGGCGGTCATTGATATGTGGACTACCAATGATATTTTCTCTTTGGATTATCGTATACAACCCATTTCTCTTCACATGTCAATATCCAGTGCAAAAATGGATTTTTGTGAACACAACCATAAAACTTTCTTAATACTGACATGATCAGTTAAAAATTGTACTTCCTGCAGAACTAATTTCGACACGTCCTTTGTACTGAACAATTCTACACTGAATGTAAGCGCATGACATCATCAAGAGCCATGTGGTCACATCAGCCCATTGAATTTGCATGTTTTCAAAAATGGCATGAACTTTTTTTGGTTACCTGATACAATTTATACACAGGCAGCTTTTGGTTTATGTCAATTGATTTTCAACTTAAGATGAATCAAAATTTAATATTCATCTTCATAGCCCATAAAAACACAAATTTATATAAAATTGCATGAAAGATTCTTCAATCCATCTTTGTCTACTTTTTTCCACATTAACCAAAGATAAATTTTTGTTGGTCTAATTAACAGAAATTCATTTTCATATAAAAAAGACGAGGCACTGCACAATTTGAATACAGTAGTACCCACTTAATACGATTATGAAGGGGCTGTAGGAAAATAACATATGAGACAAGAAACATCTTAGGTGGGAAGTTCTAAAATATGTAAAACACATAGTACTCTATCATATTTTTTTTACAAATAGTAAACAAATTGTTACTATACTTTAAACACATACCTTTTCATTATAAACATAAATATATGACAGAATGCTTGATAAAAACATCTAGTAAGAGTGTGTAAAAACATTTTTTTTTACTTTTAATTTTGGATATTTTTGATAAGCAATGATGGATCAAATGAATTAGAATAAAAACCTGAAGAGAACATATGTGAGTTGGGAACATGGAGATGCATAGGATCAGGTACACATGCATTCTGCCTGGGTTACTGATAGTCGCCTTGGTATAAGCGAGCTCAAAGCACGTACACACGTAGGTGAAAAGAGGTATACTATGTGGGAAAGTAGTCATATTAAACGGGATGGATTGTATGGAAAATATACTTAAAGTTAAGGGGCTGGCATAAAAATGCATATTATGCAGAAAATTGTATTAAATGTGTGCAACTGTATTTGTAAGTACACCATAACCCATTTATAATGAACTCGCTTACAGCGAAATTTCTCTTACAACGAAAATTTTCTCTGGCCCGACCCTGCCAATTTACCTGATATAATGAAGAATTTTTTTTTTGAAAATTCAGTTATAACGAAAGAATTTTTCGACTTTTCTAGCGAAAAAGTCATGTTTTTTTTTTTTTAATACAAAAAATGGAGCCTACATTCGAGTTATGCACGATTCTTCTAAGCAGAGAGTTCTTCTAAATGGAGCGCTCTCACAAGCGGATTTTACATAAAAGCTAAGTGAACATCACAGCACCATTGGTCAGTAAGAGCTACATAAAACCTTGAACTCGATGCTTTGAATTCACTACAGATTCTGAAGGAGCTGAAAAATGGGAGATTCTTCAAAGCAGAAGTGCATATAGAGAAATGTTAGCAACGATCTCATTTAAAGACTATGTAGAAATAGACAACAACTTTATGACGTCAGATTCTTTCAATGACAATGAAACGGTGGAACTCAGTCAAGGCAGACAAAACGGAGAATCTGAAAATGAAAGTGAAGATGAAGAGCTGATGAGAAACTGGAAAGGACTGTGGATAACGACATGACCAACTGACAAGAGGTTGTTGTCCGTTGGTCAAGATGAAGAGCCTCTACCTGAGCCAGTGCCATCATTAATGTGTGCACATGCAGGTCTAATAATTCTAAGAGCATACATCTGGTCAAAGAATGATGCCCCAAAAGAAATATTAAATGATTTATTACTTGAATAAGAAACTTGTTGCAAAATTGTGTGCAAAATCGATAACCGTTTTTTTTTCAACCTAATCGTGAATAAAATTTTTTTAAAAACAAAAATCCGTGTTTAATAAGTTTTTTCATACCATATCCCATTTATAATGAAAAAATTCAAATCCACGTGAATTTCATTATAAGCAAGTTATGGTGTATAGCGAATTCGGGATAAAATGAAATAATTTTTTGTCCCTGTGAATTCCTTATAGACGGGTTATGGTGTAACTAGCAAAAAGCCTTCCTATCAACCTTTAAAATATATGTGAATGATGTAAAACTGACTGCGCACAATGAGAGTCCTATAAGAAATGCACAAAAGTTGCTTTTGGTACAATATCCTTAGAGGATCCTAACGAGGATAAGTCAAAAAATGAACAGCAAAACTCAGTCTGCAGATAAAATATAATAATCTAATTTCAGACTAATTTAAGTAATCAGGAGATAGTGAGAAAATTATATTTATATATTTTTTTTATAAATCTTTTAATGAACTAATCGATTATAATTTTTAAAGGGAAGATAAACATCAATTACCTGAGTAGCAATATAAGCGTTTTGTTTTCTATATCCATCACAGTAATTTGCATTAATATAATCACCACCAACAATGCCATCGACTGGCAAAAGAGCAACTCTGGAATGATCGTAAGCTATGACATTTGCATAACGATTTTTTGGTTTATTAACTTCTAAATTTGAATTATCCCACATAAACTGCTGTCCTGGTTCAATAGACTGAAATAAAATGAAACCAAAACCATTAAAAATCGATTCCTCATAATATTTAAATTCTACAGAAAAGTTAATTTAATTCACTAACCTCATATTCCTGAGAAAATTTTAAATTATCATTACTTTTGAGTCGATCTATATGAGCTGAAAGATCAGATATAGGTATAGGAGGATGACTAATCATAGCAGGAGTTTGGAAATTGAGACGGCGCATTTCAACTGGATCGCTAGGATGGGCAGGAAAATCACTCATCAAAGGTTTAGTAACTCCGGAATGATCAGGGGCCTTTTGTGTTTGTCGTCTCCTAAAAATAAAAGTTTCATTATAAAACAGTAATTTCTATTATTAATAGGAAATTGGCAGAGACAAATTAATTGAATGCAATAATACCCTGTCCATTTAGATTCTTTATATTGTGAGTATGATGTCAGTGTGGTTGCGTTTGATGGGCTTAAGGTGTCTTAATCCCGTTTGGGAAGTTTGTATTATAGTTATGTAGTTTTGTTTTTTATTATTATTATTATTATTATTATTTAATTTCTTAATAAATAATTGTGTTGCCAGTTGTTTTTTTTTTAAATAAGCTCTTGCATCTGTTTGTTGTTCTTGACGATCAATTTTGCTGTTGTTTTTTGTTTGATACCAATTATTTTGACGTTATTTTGTTGATGCCTATTAGTAGCCACTTGAATTTGGAGATATATGCCTGCCTTAGTAATTGAATCTGTTTTTGGACACGAAATCATCTAAGATAAACCACTGATAGTCTTTTGTTTCACGAGCTAGTTCATTTGAACGACGAATCTTGTGGAGTTGCACATCGTGCAGTGAAGCGTGCGTGAGTAGTTTCCTGGATGATGGATTTCTGGTAGCGAGTGTTCATTTTGCTTATTTTAACGGGATTGGCAGCAGTCAGAGAAAGATATAAATATCTCATGTGTTTAACGTGTTGTTGACGTTGTGCTTATAAGCCACAGGCTTGGATGTCACGTCTGGTTGGTTGGTTTATTAGAAATTTTGGCCTCGGCTACTAAGGTCATTTTGCGCCTTTTACACAAGTTAAATCTGTATGCAGCCCGGGACAAACACAAACATCCATGCCCACGGCGGGATTGGAACCCAGGACCAGGCAGACTCGAGAACTAGAAAGCCTAGCCCTCTCAGCCACCTGGCCGGCTCGTCTGGATGGCCTTGTGCTACTAAACACTCAAGGTCAATGCACCTATATATTCACAATGGAAAATGCATTACTGTGATTTTTGCATGCACTCAAAACTCCTGCTTTCAGTAATTTTGTGTGCTAGAGAACAATTTATGTATTGCTAGTTCTGCTGAGGGGCGGTGAGAGCTCTGGAACTGGAGCATGATTGTAAGGTGGAGCAAGTTTCCTGTCCGGTGTTTTGGGTAGTTTGACCAACGCTCAGGACATATTTCATGCACTATACATCAGGGTGGTGAATAGTCGTCCGTTGGGTAACGTGGTGGCTTAGGAGGCGTGATGCGAACGTCCTCTACTTGAGTGGCTGTATCCACTGGAGGTGAAGTACTGCTCCGTGTGTTGAGTTAATGCATGTGTTGGAGAATAAAGTTACATGTTTCTATGACCAAGAACACATATTGTATCACGATTTCATGTTTTATATTCAAAATCATTTGTAGTTTAATGTGATTTCATGTGATTTAAAAATTACACTCCAAGTTTTTATACTGCCAATAAAATTTTTATGAATTTTAATTGAGTACAGTGTTCAAAATAATTATATTTATTAATCTTCTGCTTTAAATAATATTATCTCAAAGTTTTTTTTGCATAGTATAAATTGGATACCCTGCGGGGTATGCATGAGTGCAGATTATACAAGGGTGTCGGTTATATTCAAGAGAATATGGCATGCAGAATATTTTTATACTAAAATGAAAAATTACCATATAAAATTCTCATGAGAAATTTTGGAATTTTGGCGACGAAAGAAGTGCTTTCAATTTTAGTCTTGAATGATTCTACTTATCTCAGGATTTTGCTAACCTGTTTTCCATGCAGAATGCATTCAAACTGTTCTGTGTTAGCTGTGTAAATACACAATCTGATAAAGATTTTGGCACTGCAATTCACGATTCCAAAGCACATTCGCACTCCTTCATACTTTGTGACGTGCAAAGGGACCTAAAAGATGGCGTCCTTCTTGATCGCAGGAGGGATGGTTAAAATAGAAGTTTTCCGTATATTTTATGAATTTAGAGTTCAAATTGAAAATTTTGATGTACTGTAATTTTCAGGATATAATGAACATATTATCCAAAATAAAAGTTAAAAAAATCATCACTCTGCAATATAAAAGATTGCACAGCATCAGGAGTACATTACTTAGAGTGTCTAACTTCCATGTTAAGCTGGGGCCCAATCTCGAGCACAAAAACACATCTAATGTTGTATGATGCTACCATCTAATGATGTTTGTCAGCATCATTCAAAACCGAAACCTTTTGCAACGTTTTTAAAAATAAAAACATGTTCATTTTGAATAAAGTTTAAAAATCAACGGAGTTCTTGAAAATTTCAATACTAAGATTTAAATGTTATTATAGGCTCTAGATTGATAATAGATAGTTTAATAAATTTTAATAGAGATTTGTATTAATAATTATGATAAAACACTTGGTAACAAGGTAGATTATTGGAGCGCGTTGATTTAGGTATAAATAAACACATTGACAGCAAGTTATCCTTACTTCATTAATTATGTTTTTTATGGTGAAGGTGTGTGCTTTAAAATTTTTATTTTATTTATTTTTCCACACTTCTTTCTGTTTGTCCTATATAATGATCATTTACAGGGAATCTTATAGATGAACATTATTTTTTATATGTTTTATTATTTTGTTTCAATTTTCTGTTCAGGAAAAAGTTTCCTTTATCTTTTTATCTTTAAAGGCAATTTTTATATTATCCTTCTTTTTTCTTTTTATTATTTTTCTAAGGGTTTTATTCAATTTTAGGTGACAATTGTTTTAGTTTTTAGTTTTAGTTTTTGTTTTGATTTAGATTTATAATTTGGTCATTTTCCTTTTTTATGCAATTTTTCCAGTAAAAATTTCAAAAAATCTTTCCAATAAAATTAATTGGGTAATTATCATCAATTAACATTTTTCTTAATTTCAGTAATTGGGGTGTTATGTTTTTTGTGGAGCAGACTTTATGCATTCTGTGTAAAAAATTATTAATGACATTCATTTTATAAGGTATAGGCTGAAAAGATTTAAGGTTAATCATAATATTTCCTCTTGTGGGTTTAATGTAAATATCAAAAGTAAATTTTGAATTATTTTCAAATTCAATTTCCAGAATCAAATATTCTATAATTGAGTTTACTTCATTGTTTTTTATTATTACAGTAGAACCTCGATAAATCGAAAACCTTTATAATTCGAAATTTTTGTCTACTCCTTTCCGCTTAGAGGCCAAAACCTCGGTAATTCGAAGTAAAAACAATGGATAAATCGAATTTTTTTGGAGGATATCAAATGGAAACTTAGCCTCTGTAATTAGAATTCTGGCAAACAGAGCCTCTGTAATTAGAATTCTGGCAAACAGAGCCTCTATAAATCGAAGTTAAAGATCAACGAACCTTCATAAATCGAATTTTCTCAATCTGGACCTCTATAAATCGAATCGTCAACAGTTCACACGTTTGCATGACGTATGTCTAAACGTCATAATGACGCGTGACTAAACTTGAAATCTTCCTTTCTTTTCTCCCCTTGTTTCAGTGAATTGCTTAGACCTGGTAAAGTGTCATTAATTACAGTGACGTAGCCAACGAGAAAGACAAGCCTCGGCGTGGAAAAGTCATCTGATCATAGTAGTCTGGCCAACAATTCAACCTTTATTGTTTCCAATAAACGAAAAAAAATACCGATTGTTAAAATCCAAACGGAAACGATAAAGGTTACATTGTTACTCGGACTTGTATGGTCAGGTGACTTTACCGTGCACGGGGCCTGTCTTTCTCGTTGGCTACGTTACAGTGATTGCTGTGGTGTACAAGTTCTTGTGATATGGATTCCAACAATACAAAAGCTGGTAGGTGATCATGAAACACTTTTTAATTAAAAACACCAATGTTTTTCAATGAAATCTTCTAAAATGTTTTAAAACGAAAGTTTTTAAAATTAAACCACCCAAAGTTAATTTTATGAACAAATGAAGCATTTTTTAAGTACTGTACCGTTTATTGAATCTGTGTATGCTTTCTGAAAAATATCAGTGTCCTATACGGTTACTAAAATCTCACACAAAACCTCAATAATTCGAATTTTATTTTATTTAACCTCGTTAACTCGAAACTTTGATAATTCGAAACCTCTATAAATCGAAGCATTTTCCTCTTCCCTTGAAATTCGATTATCGAGGTTCTACTGTATTATATTTCATATAGGTTCCATGTAGCATTACCATAAAATTATATTTTTGTTAAGTCTGAGTCTAATAGTAATTTTTCTATGATGTCCACATAAATATTAGCCAAAAATCCAGATAAACAGTTACCCATTGGTAAACCTTTTATTTGTGAATATAATTTACTGTTAAATTTCATTTGATTTCCAGATAAAATTAGTTGAGGAGCTGATAATAATATATTTATATCACCGACTTTATAGTTCATGCTATAGAATTTTTCTTTAATAATTTTTTTCAATTCTTTAAGTGGTACAAAATCATACACTGATTTTAATTCTAGAGTATTTTTATCAATTTTTATCAACTGTTAATTTTTTTAATTCATTTATAATTTCTAATGAATTCTTTATTGTATGGGGGAATTCAAAGATTGAAGATAGTTTGATTAACAAAAATTTAGAAAGACCATAAGTAGCTGAATTTCGGGAAGATGTTACTGGTCTTATTGGACAGTCAGGTTTGTGTATTTCTGGTAAGCCATAGAAGATATTTGGTTGAGAGATTTTAGGATAGTATTTTTTATAATCATCGTCATTAAGTACCGTAATTTCCGTAATACTAGCCGCATTCGTCGTAAGTGCTGCACTGTACAAAAATACTTAAAAACTACATACATAAAAATATATATATCATAAGGGCCACAGCTCAAAAGCAATTCTTGAGTGTTATTAAAAAGACTTTATGATACAACTTACAATTTTTAGAATCCATCAAAATTAGAATCATCAGAATCTGTATAAAATATTTCATAAACATAACATCGTCTACCATTATGGGTGCCTCGTTTTCTTCATCTTCTGATTCCATATCATCATCGGAATTTGGATTTCCATCCTCTTCTGATATAGGCCTTTCTTCTAATAAATAGGAATTATCTCTTAGAATTCCTGCAGCACGGAATCCAAGATAATTGACGTTTTAATAGCTTTCCAAGCATCAGCAACCCATGTAGCAACTTCGCTGAAAGTCGCTCTCCTAATTTTTCCGGTTTTCGTGAACGTGTATAATCCAATTACCATCCATTGTTCCCATTGTTTTCTCACTTCTCCTTTAAATGGCTTGCTAACCGCTATGTCTAAAGGCTGCAATTTCTTTGTTAAGCCACCAGAAAAAATTCCTAATAAGTTTATTCAGAAAAATAATTTATTTCTCGCCCACTATTATTTTTAAAAAATTTATCAGTCTACCCGTCGCAGCGGTATATGAGCCACAGTTTACTAATACTGGGATTTTAATTACGTAAGAGCCGCGCCTGGTATTCCAGAAATTACAGTAATTTGTTTTTCTTTAGGTCTTGTAACAATTTTATAACTTTTCTTAAAATACTTCCGAATTGTCTTTGTTCTGCTATTGGAAAAACATTAGACTTTTTGATAAATTTTTCTATTTTTTCAATATATATAGACCTATCCATAATATAAATTTTGTTGCCTTTATCAATATTGGTAGTGTAAAGTTCTTCATCTTCTATTTATTTTTTAATTTCATCTGTAGTTTCCATAATTTTTGTTTTTTTTATTTTCTTATTTTTTAAAAATGAGGTAATCAGTTCACATCTAACTTGTTCTTTTTTCGAAGAGTCCACTGTTTGTAAACGAATTTCATAGACTTAACTGTAATATGCTGGGTTAATATCATTTTTTAAGCAGAATTTTAATCCTAAGTTTAAAACGTTTAAGAATTCGTCATTAAGGGATTATTTTTGCTTCAATTGATAATATCAGGGAACTCTTTTTTAGTTCTTTCATTTTATTTATGGTAATTATTTTAGCAATATGATGTTCATTTGTTTTGTTTACAATGCACTGGGTGCACATAATACACGGATGCACATTAAACACAAGAATTTTTTCTAAAATCTCTAAAAACCTTTATGCGCATTATGTCCCGAAAATTACTGATACCAAGTAATTACTGATACGATAATCACTATATGATAATATCATTTTTTTTTATAAATATGGAATTTACCTTCAAATTGTGGTAATAATAAATAAGAACAGTTAGGTGACTCAACTGCTTTACAGAGCCATTTTTTTAAAGTGAACCTGCAAAGCAGCAATAATTTGTACTCTATGGACAAACAAAATACAACCAAAATGATTTCTGATTTGCAATTTTGATTTTTTTGACTCTGTCCAAGGCTATATCAGTGAATAGGTAAACTATTATTGAACAATTTTAACTTGTTACCAGAGATGATATTTTACTATCCTTCAAAGTAAGCCCCCATGGCCACAATACACTTTTGACATCTTTCATACAACTGTTGCACAGCCTGTGAGAAATCTTCTTTCGGTATTCCCTTGTCACTACCATTTGAATATCCGGAATGTTGAGAAATCTGTGTACTTTCATTGTTGATTTCAAATGTGGAAGCAGGAAGAAGTCCTGTTGTACTCGTGGTTCATCTTCAAGGGTTTCTCGTCCTTCATGGAAACACTTACCACGCATATGCAGTTTTTTGAGTCACAGTGACTTTACACTGTCTTTATCATTTTGTGGATTTCCTTTGCGAGTTTTACCCAATTTAAAACAGAATTTCATATCGACTCTTTGTTTCATTATTAGCGATAAACCCACTGCACTCTAAACACTGCCGCATGAATGTATGCCTGAAGGCACGTTTGCATATGTTAGCTGAGATACATAAGAACGTCTTGCGCATGTCGTTGCGAGTCAGACATTTTCCCATTATCACATTAAAGGGTGATTCACCGAACTTTCCGATCTCACCTTGTATTAAACCTTTAAACAGAAGCCTTTGAAATTTTATTAAACTTACCTTTTGACAACAATAAGTACCGTTGTACCGCAAACGGCTCCAAGTATGATGACAATGATTGGGAGGACTATCCAAATAATCCCAGCTTCATCAGTTGAGTCAGGAACATGAGTCTTATTAGGATGATCTGTATTTTGTGTTGGCCAACTAGATCCATGCAAAGTAGGCATATCTAAACTCAAAGGCTCTGAAAAAGGGCTTGATGTATATAAATTCTGAGTTCAAGGTAAATGGGGAAGGGAGGATAAAAATAAAAACAAAAAAAAAAATAATAAAAATATATATATTAGAAAACACTTATTAAGAACATTAATTGTTAGAGCATAAAAACGTCCTTTAACTAAACTGAATTGTTAGAACTAGACACCAATAACTAAAGGCAGTATAGCTATAAATAGTGAAATACGAATTGTAAAGGTAGACTGAGTCATGTTAAATGATAGATACAGACATTCGTGCAGTTGTTTTTTGCTTCATATTGCTTTACTTGCATCAACAGAACTAAGCAAAGGACCTAGTAATGTTATACAGTGTGTTTACTAAACATATGGCAACAATTCAAGGGGTGATTTTTTTCTGGTTATTTTAACAATTTCAACAATTTGTTTTTGTTGAAAAACTTTTATCTTAGAAACAAAGTGGAATTCTGAAAATCATCAAAGGAAAAATATTCTTAAGATAACCTAAAGAGTCACCCTTTGAAATTTTGCCACATATTTAGTAAACACCCTGTATACAAGTATGTTTATAAATGTGCAGAGATAAGAACACTTCAAATAGGCTTACATCTCACTAAAGTGATAAAGATTAAGGTCAGGATAACATGAAATAGAGTTGCTTTGATATGGATTCTTGTGCTGCATATGTTCTGTAATTTTAGCCTGGAGCACAATACAGAGTTATTATGCATAAATTAGAACATAAATTAGTATACCCTATCCAGCCTTAGTTTGCACGAAATATAAACAAAAGCATGTGGTGAAGTAAAATTCCATTGGCTGACTGAGGCTTGCAACATCAGTGTTCCAGGGTGCACATGGAAAAGTAGTTTGCAAAAGAAAACGGGAAAACTGACTTAAAACCATAACAATCATCCGAAAAAACTGAAAACATTTAATGATAATTATGGTGTTAAGACAAAACAAATTACACATAAATTGATCAATTTTTAAAGAAATACAGTAAAATCCCGTTACAACGTACCTCACATTAACGTACATTTCAGAATAATGTACAAATTTCAAATCCCCGTCCCAAATGTAGGTATTTTAATGCTAAAAAGTTTCAGAATAACGTACTAATTTTACATTCCCTTGGTTAAATTATCCCTTCAGTACAACGTACATCGTTCACATGTCTTGCTCTGATTGGTCAATGCAGCCCATGCAAAAGTTGCAACTGGGCCAAAGGGCTAATTAAGCCGAGTTTACATTTCATTGGTTGGTCAGTGTAGCATATATAAACCCGGAAATCTCTGCATGCTACTCAGTCGGGATCCAATTTGTGCTGCAATTAGATTAGAGACCTTCACTTGACAGACGACTGCCCATCTTCAATACGGTAAGATTATGTGTTTGTTTATTTTAATTTATGTGTGTTTAATTTATGTGCATGTAAGAGGGTGACTAGCGATCGGGATAGGTAAGGGAATGTAACCGGGAAAAGACAGGGAATTTTTTGTAACCATGTAAGTCTGAGCATCATTTCAACATTTCACAGAAAGATTACAAATCATAATGGCAGAAAAAAGGAAAAGCAAACAGTTTTCATTAAAGGAAAAGCTGGATATTTTAAAAGAGGTGGACAAAGGCACAAAACAGGTAGACATTGCGAAACATTTCGGAATTCTGAAGACTATACTATCGACCATAATCAAGGATCGTAACAAAGTTCTAACTCTAGCAAAAAAGTCTCAAATCTGTCCTGGAAGAAAACGTCTAAGGCTAGGTAGGACTCTCATTTCGTTATGTATTTTCATTTTTTTCATTTTTTTAAATCATCTTTTCTTGCGTGTAGGAGATCACCGGGAAGTTGATGATTGTATAGCTTCATGGTTCAGAGACGTAAGGTCAAGAAACATACCCGTTTCAGGCCCAATGATACAGGAAAAAGCCAAAGAGTATGCCATAAATATGCCAGTTTTTTTTTTAAATTAATGTAATACTACATATTGTATATGCTATAGTGTATTTGCAT
>JAHWFO010092776.1:6826563-6857801 GCA_023313115.1 Rhysida immarginata | reverse complement strand
CCCCCCCCCTCCAGTTTCAGATAACGTACACCTCAAAATAACGTACAAATTTCCAGGTCCCTTGAAGTACGTTGTAATGGGGTTTTACTGTATGTTAAAAAAAGCAGACACGGGAGAACTCAAGAACTTTCGTGGCAAACGACAGTACAGAAATTACCACCATGAGATTAAGGCCTCTTACGCATTGTCTACTTGTTGCCGGCAACAGTGGTTGTGAACAACCAGAAACAACAGGAAACCAAGACGGGAGACCAATTGGGTAAACAAATCGTTCTCGCCTTCGTTCAGCATCGCGTCGGCTATCTTTTAAGATGGATGTGGAGGATGTAATCGCAGTATTTATATTATTAAAAAGAAAGCAAAATGCGAACAAAAAATATTGGGTGCACTCCCATTAGAAGAATGTAGAAATAATGGTATGTTCCAAATTTTTTTCGAGGACTTGCAAAGACATGACAATATTTTGAAACGAAAATGAGATAACGGGGATACTGACAAGGCCCGAGAAAAAGCGAGGCATCATGTAAAATGCTATTTCAGGGCCTTTCATAATGTAAAAGCTCTTGCGAGACTAATTTTCATAAGTATTCGATAAATCAAGGGGCGGGAACTTCAGAAATGCGAGGCCTTGTAAAGCCACACTGTTCGCATCATCCTCGAGATGGCCGTGAATGTTTATTTCACAGATATAAACAAAAAACACGATTGGGAAGGGATGGTTGCTCCAACACCACCTTTACTCAAAGTATGAGCATGAAAATTTCATACATTCTTACATCATCATGCGGAGTCATAATTTAGGGCTTATTATTGGTAGAAATACGATTAAACATAACTCTGTATGATGATGTAACAATGTATGAAATTTTCGCACTCAGAGTTTGAGTAGAGGTGGTATTGGTTGTTCGCACAGTGCGGAGACGTCAATAAAAACAAGCCACCCCAGTGGTTGTGCAACTTCCCGGTCGCCTTATGCGTTGCTCCTGATTTTCTGGCCGCCAACGACCGAAGGGTTGCCGAAACCACATACGTAAACAATAAATATTCTCGAGGTTGCTAGCAACCAGTCGCTAGATTGATTCTTGTCCCCTGGTTCAAGATTAAGTACGTCGTACCGGACAGAAAACATCTGTCTTGTCTATATTCGATAAGAAGACAAAATAAATGTCTCTCAGGGCCCAAACACTTTTATTTAAGATTTATTCTTCATATAACTTATTGAAAAATCAATGATATTTATAAAATTGTTAATGATTATTCGAAAAGAAATGCAGACCAATCATAACACATTCCGAGACAAATTAATACAAATTGATTAAATCATATATCGGATGATTTTCATAAATATTTTCATGTATAATGTTTATAAAATAAATAATTTATATAAATGTTTTTCTTGCTAGCTTTTCATTAAAATAGATACAGTGAAACCTCTATTCTCGACCACCTCTTTAACACGACCCCCTCTTAACTCGACCACTTTTCCTTGGCACGGAATTAATGTCTCCTAGGTATAATGCATTTTTTCCCTCTTTAAGCCGACCACCTCTTTACTCGACCAACGACCACCCATTTCAGGCACCAACCATCAATATACCCTCTTTAAACCGACCAGAAGACATGGCAAAATCGAGTCAAGATTGCCATGACTTGATTTTGCCATGTTTACTGGTCGGTTTAAAGAGGGAACTTCAATGATTGGTGCCTGAAATGGGTGGTCGTTGGTCTTGGGATTGAAGCGTTAATAATGCCACTTCCTCTAATTTATAGAGTATGCTCATTTTTTTGAAGGAGGAGTAGGAAACTGAGCATTGTTCAATCTGTTTCTTTGCTTTGTGTATCAGTGGCATTCACTCACACCGCTGCTTTATCTTACAGTTAGGAAGAGCTCAACATGTGATTGCAGTTGAGAATGCACATGTTGGGCTCCGTTTACATCACTTTCACTCTTCATATCACATTTCAATTTCTTGCCTGCTATTGTCACCATGTCAAAAAGAAAACTTTGTTTTTTATCGCTACAAGACCAAGTCAAAACTTGCTGCATTTGTTTGAAGAGGTGAAAAAAGAATATCAACAAGTTACAGTACGTAAAATGTTGAGCAGAAAAAAATAAACTTTAATGTTGCAGTTTTTCAACAAAGAATAGGGGAAATTTTTGATCCAATAATTGGGATCACTTTTATTGCTATCTAATTATACATGTATTAGGTATTAATATTTTGTTTTCACGTATTGTTTATTTTGAATAGCCACATTACTGCATAAAGTTATGAAAATTTCATTAAAATTCATTAATAAAACTTTAGTCCATTATGCTAATCACTAAAATAATAAATGAAACCAAAAGAGTAAGCTTTGTATATCATCAGATTATATCCTTATGTTAAACAATTGAGACAATGAAACTTTAAGATTTCCCAAGGCTTTTTTTTTTTTTTTTTTTCTTTAAGAAGACCACCTCTCCAAACGACCACTATTACGTGGAACCATTGCTGGTCGGCTTAAAGAGGTTTCACTGTACTTTTTTTTTTGTAATAAATGGTAAAAAGCCCTAAAGAGTTTCAATTGAATTTCTTGAGAGTATAAGGAATTACTGGATGAAAAGATAGAAATATAGGGATTCATCCAGCCTTGCCAAGATAAGGAGAAGCAGCGACAAACGACACAAACGACAAAAGGGCTGAAGATCAAGGGTTACTCGAATAAACCAGATTCCTATTGTTAAAGCATTTAAAAGTCTGTCTAATTTATCTTGACACATGACCCAATATGTTGCCATGGGTAACGGGAGAGGATAACTCATAGTCTCTATTCAAGGCAACTTTAATTCATGATCACCTAAGCAAAGCCCCATACAGGCTTTGACTCCTGCTGACTCCTGCTTTGACCTGAATGAAATCACTATTAAAAACAGGTGCTGGGAGTTGGAGGGTAAGGGCAAATGTGATTGGCTGAATTTGAACTATGACGTTTCTTGCTCAAACAAGGTCATGTGCCTTCTTATAATAGACAAATTGTATTTTCTTCACTCAAATGAGTGTTGCTTGATCCTTTCCTTGAGGAAACCAGTGATGGGTTTGAGAATATCATTTGATTATTACTTTTTTCTGGTTATTAATTCTTATCCTCGTGGAATATGCTATTACTTGTAGTTGACAAGAAACGTTTTTAAAGTTATTGTTTTTTTATTTATATAGCTTACTAGATGATATGCCCGATGTTGCTCTTTAACAAAAGTGACGAAATTTTCATATCGCATAAATGTTAGAACGTGCAGATAATTTAAAAATATATAAGCATGTTTATAAAATAATAAAGGCATACACAATACACATGGTCTGAATTTAGCAACAGCAATTTTTCTTCCCGCCACCTATTCGTTTGAACCAGTCCTGTATGATGCCTGTTTCAGAATGAATGTTTTTAAATATACCATTATCTCAAAACAGAATATAATTATACCTTTCAATTAAAGGCATTTTGTAACTGGTTCGTTTTTCACGTTGAAGTAAAAGCAATGCAATGGCATGACATTTTTACTATGAAGCGATGAAATAACCGCCATGGTGTTTCACTAGATCAGGCGAAGTGAGTGGCAAATTTACTCCTCAAGTGTCGAAAATTGGCCCCTTGAAATTTGGAGTGACAAGCTCTCTTCATATTCAAAATTTTTGAGTTAATGATGCAATGAGGACAGATCTCCCCTCAAATGCAGTCTCTGGAGAAGAACACCTTACTTAACTGACTCGAGTGGTTATTTAGACCGCTTAACGATCTGACCCTAAATCGTTTCCTTCAGTCACTGGAGCATGCACAGGGATGCATGATTATGTTTTGTTTACATCTTGTGCAAACTAAGGCTGGATAGACTGTAGTGAATTATCTTGTGTTTTTATCTTTATTGTTAATTTATTATTAGGAAAAGAAATTTATTGTAACTTTATTTCCAAAATTCAATATCAGTAGTTTTTTTTTATAATTCATATATAAATAAATCTTAATTTTATATATAAATAAATAAATAAATATCACTCTCTCAACTACAAATTCATGTTAATTTTTTAATTTCTTAGTAATTTTTTTTTTATATTTATCGGTAAAGTTCATTGAATTAGTAAAATTAAAGTTTCTTTTTTTTTGAATTTCTTTTATGTAAATAAAACCTCATAATCTATAAACAAACACAAATTGATTTACTTACCTTTTGTGGTGTATCTACAACAGCTCTCACAAAAATGCAATAACTCTTTCCTCGTTCCAAACGCCGATTCAAAAAACCTTCATATTGTTTATTATCTCCTAAGGAAAATGAGGGAGGAATGGACCTGAGCAGAAACTTTGCTGCAATATACATAGGATCAGTAGAAGGTTTCGGAATAGAAGTCAACTGAAAATTACAAATGAAAAATACTTCAATAATAAGTAAAAGATTTATCTAAGACATACCTCTGTTTATACTGAGTTTTGTTGTAAAGCTTTACACATTTAAAAAATATTTACTCAATAACTAAATTGTAATTACAAAAGGAGATGAAGGAAAAATATAGTCATTCAATACAAAAAATATTCTATAGAAAAAACTGAAAATTTCATTAATAACAATAAAAATTTTAAATTATGAACTACTGAAAATTCAAAAAAATTTCAAAAAAGTAACAAAAAAAAAAAATTAAAAGAAACTTAACAAAAAAGTAATCATTAATAATGAAGAACTTCAATATTTAACCCCAACAAACACAAAACCCAATCCTAAGTATCAGAGTCCACAAAGAAAACTTTCCCATCAAAGTCATTACAACAATTTACAAGAGTTGTTCAGTAAGTTTTGCCTGCTGGTCTGTAAATCATATAATTGATAAAAATGAAAGATATTACATTCAAAAGAAACTTTGACAATCCTTTTTGACATCATATTTTCAGTTTCCCAGTGGCGCCACTGACATTGAAACACTCACATGCAAAATGATGGCCTACATAGACGTACGATTAAAGCAGCGAGCTGTATTCGAATTTCTGACAGTGGAAGATGCTCCACCTATCTCTATCCACTGTTGAATGAGTGCTGTTTATGGGACACTGTGTTGACATTAGCACAATCAGGATGAGTCATGGGTTCATCACTAGGACCCAGAGACTAAATGCCAGTCCACGAAATTCAAAACACAGACGTCTGCTGGCAAAGTCATGATCATCATCATTTTAGAAAGTTGCTGTGTGTTTCTGACTGAATGTTTGGAACGTGGTACAACAGTCAACTCAGCACGCTACATAGAGATGCTGAAGAAATTGCGTGCACGTCTATATAGAGTTTATCCATAAAAAAAATGCAATCAAGTCAGGAGACAACTGCGACCTTGCAGAAGATGCAATTCTTGGTCTTTTGTCTCACTCCTTATAGCCTGGACCAAGCACCCGGACTTCTGGCTGTTCCCAAAAGTGAATGAATATTTGAAGGGCACACGCTTTGCATTCATTAATGCAGTGTGTTGTTGGTGTCATCAACAGTCAGCCTCTTTCTTCTTCGACGGCATGCAGAAATTAATGTATCGATAGTGGAATTGCATCTTAGTCTGTGGGGATTGTATCGAAAAATGAAGTACTCCTCGGAAAGAGGATATTTCAGAGTTTCTTTTAAATGTAATATCTTTCATTTTCATCAATTATTAAATGAGTTATAGACCAAGAGGAAAACTTATTGAACAACTCTTGTACAATTCAGCAACCTACAGTCAGGTCAAATTTCTAGATAAATTCTCAAAAATTACTTGACGTTCAATTACACCATCCCTAACGTTTCCACCATTAAAAAATTTTGAGAAACTATCAAAATAAACAACAACTACCAATTTTATGAGATTTATGTAAATTCTATGTATGATAACATACCAATCCTCCCCACATTACAGATAATTTAAAAAAAAAAATAAAATAAAAAAAAACAAAAAAAAAAAAAAACACCTACCATATGAAAAAGTTATATTAATCATTCAATCCATCAATTTATGCTTCACAAATAACCAATTAATATTCAACAACAAAATCTATAGCCAAACTTATAGCCTCCCAATGGGAAGCCCATTATCCTCAATTATGAAATATATCTTAATCATATTGAGCACAATTTAATTAATCACTAAAAATTTAAAAATAAAATACAGTGAATCCTCGCCTATGACATTTCAACTTAGATCATTTATAAATTCATATCATTTTTTCGGTGTTGTGACGCTTGTTTCGCATTTAAAACATAAAAAAAATGCGATTTCTTGACATTTTCCCTTTAAAAAATGAAGTTTCGACTTAAGACACATTTTCTGGCAACCAATTAGCGTCATAAGCCGAGGACCCCCCTATAATACTGTATCATGGAAAAGATATGTCAACAATTCCGAGCATCTGATTCCGAGATCCTCTAATCTTTAAGATAGAGATGGTGAAAATCCCCCCTTCCCTCAAATAAAAACCAATTTTTTTTAATTTCAAGGTTCACTCCCGTCTGCCTTTGTCTTATTGCCCTTTTATTCGTAGTTTTGATTTTTCCCCTTGAAATCTCCAATTGCTAGATCCCCCTTCCAATGTTCCCCTCGCAACAAACTTTTCTCATTGCTGTGGCAATGCGATCACGATTGCTGTCCAACTCCCTTCTCCTCCCCTCCTTTCGGGGGCAGATGATATAAAACAGAGTAAATGTATTATAATAAAATCAGGAAAGACAACACAAAACTGCTTAAATCTAATAAACGAAAAATATTTGTATTAGACACAAAGCTTATAAAATAGTAAATACCCAGGAGAGCAAGTAATCAGTGAAAATTTGAATCTCAAATCAAAATACATTTAATAAAAGGTCATACAATATCAACTACATTTATTTTAAAATTATTTAAGACCATATAATCTCTCCATGAGTATCTACCATATTTACTGTGAAACTGACATTTTATTTACATTTTACATTTTTTTTCATATCTGTTCATACCCATAATAATAAAAACATTCAACAAGTGTCTAATGCATTTTATAGCTTCAAAAATAATACAATATCTTACCTCTTCTAAAGTATACTGATCAGGATGTTTTGTTGCTTTGTCAGCAGGCACAACGACAAGATAATAATGACCAATTGGACCAAATTCTTCAGAAGCTCGAGGCAAAATTACCCTAATTTCTGCCCCATTCTCAACGCCGTAAAAATCAGGTTTAACCATTGGTTGTGGAGCTTTGTGAAGAATAAAAGAAAAGGGAATAGTAAAATTTTGTGCTGAAAAAATAAACCAATGACACATAAATGTTCACACAAAACTTTTTAGCTGGGAAGTATTTGAGCTAAACCTTATATAAAAACATCCATGAAATAGATGAGCATTAATATTTCTCCATGCACTGAATTTCTCCATTTACAATTGTGGTGATTTAAATATTAATAAAATCATATTTACTCCTCAACTATTATCCTCAGCAAAAAATAAAACAACAGACTTCATAATATTTTTAAATTTAATATCATTAGGAGGATTACCTCCTGTATACGAATTTTTGCCACAGTAGCAAACCATTAGTTAAACCTTTCTCTTGTTTCTGCATCAATAACCAATATTATGAAAATTTAATAACTCAATATATATACACAAATCAAATAAATGATTAATTTCCCATATCCAAATTTACATAACATCAAGCTACTTTCGCAAATATTACATGTCGTTTTCTTTTGCCACTTGGCAGATATCCCACCCATAAGAAATTTCATTTTAGATAAACCTAATTCTTGCATCTGTTTGCATCAGTGCAACTGTGATCTATTGACTTGTCAATATTTGCAAAAAGTCTTTATAATAATCCAGATAGGATAATAATCCACATAGGATTAATCATGTGGAACAAAACTGGGTGATGCAGAGTGCCCCAAAATCTATCTACTAAACTAAACATCAATTTCTCAACAAATACTAAGAGTAATTGTTTGAAAATTGTGGCATCGACTGGCCTCCATATTTGTCTCACCTCAATCCATTAAATTTCTTTTTAATTGAGTCACGTGAAGAACAAGGTCTATAAGACAAACTCTAAAACCTTGGGGTGCTGCGAATATGTACGTATTGACTATGAAATTTTGGTCATTACAATAGGCATTCTCACAAAGGTGTTAGCCAATTTTGCAATCTGATTGGGCAAAATCATTGAGAGTGATGGCAAACATATCAAATATGTTGCTTTATAAATGCCAATATTTATGCATTATAATCAGCCTAGTGTTCATGCTTATTTGTCCTCATACACCACAACTTTAATCTTAGTCAGCAGGTTTAGGGTTACCCTGTATCAGTTGGCCTATATTTCTAATTTGATGAATTAGGTGGAAGTTTTAAAAAATACCTACTTGAATCAGTAATTGGTGACCGCTATTTTAGCGTTATTAAATGCCAACTATTTTTAGGTGACATAATACACTGAGTGAGCATATTATTACGACCACCTGACATGTTTATGCAAATGCACGCGTGGACGTCGCCACAATGTTGCTAGCGGGCCAGACCAATATACATTAAAAAGGGAAGCTGAGTGTCGTCGACAACAGTAGACGTGTTCCATTCTTCAACTATGGGTAAACGACGCGATTTAACAGCCTTTGAACGCGAGATGATTGTAGGTGCTCGGAGCTATGGAGCGAGTATCAGCGAAAGAGCAGCATTCGTGGGGTGCTCAAGAGCAGCCGTTGTTAAAGTATTTAAAGACTGGACAGTTAATCAGAACGTTCGCGTTGTGGCCGCCCGCGGATGGTTGATGATCAGACAGAACGGAGACTGTCACGACTGGTAAAATATAACAGAAGGGCAACTGTGCATCAAATCACTGCTGACCTTAATCAGGGGTCCTCCAAAATGGTCTCTGAATGCACTGTCCACCGCACACTGCATCGCATGGGATATGGAAGCCGAAGATCTGTCCGCACACCTTTGCTGTCTGCAGCCAACAAGCGGAAACGACTCCAATTCACTCAGGAGCACAAGGACTGGACTATCGAGCAGTGGAAACAAATCATGTGGTCTGACGAGTCACAATTCCAGTTACATCATGCAGACGGCCGCGTGAGAATCTGGCGGAAACAGCACGAAAGCATGGACCCCGCATGCATGAGTACAACCCTTCAGGCCGGTGCGGATAGTGTTATGGTCTGGGGAATGTTTTCCTGGCATGCGTTGAATCCGTTAATACGTGTTGAACAATGTCTGGATGGCACAGCATACCTCTGTATCGTCGCCGATCAAGTCCACCCTGTCATGTTGATGGCGTACCCCAATGGAGATGGCTACTTCCAGCAAGACAATGCGCCATGCCACAGAGCTTGTATTGTGCAGGAGTGGTTCCAGGAACATGAGGGGGACTTTACCTTACTTCGGTGGACCCCACAATCCCCAGATCTTGCTCCAATTGAGCATTTGTGGGACAAAGTCGAACGAACCATCAGACGGCTGGATCCACCACCGTCCAATTTAGCACAACTAAACAGTGCTATCCATCAGGCATGGTGTCAGATTTCTTCCACCACCTTCCAACATCTCGTGGAATCAATGCTACGAAGAATCACCGCAGTATTAAAGGCAAAAGGTGGCCCAACGAGATACTGACAGGGTGGTCATAATAATATGCTCACTCAGTGTATATAACCCTATATTAACTAAAATTATATACAGTCGAACCTCGCTATCTCAAAAAATTTTTATTTCCCAATATTTTAACTATTAATTTAATGTAATTTTCCCCTCATTATCTTGAAACATTTTCTCGGAAAAGCTCACTCTGTCGAATTTTGACTTCGTGTGTCAGCGAAATGCAAGGCCCATTAGAGATATGATTTTTTTCATAAAGAGAAATTTTTCATATGAAAAGGAAAAAATTTGATATCACTTCCATCAAAGTTAGAAAATTCTTGTGTCACAAAAAAATTCATGAAAAAATTTTTCGATCTCTTTGGCAAGTCTCAGTTGCATATGAGATGATTGAGCATGCGCAGTTTGTGCATTTTTGATGCTAGTGGTTCCACTTGTACATGGCGTACTCTTTATATACATGCCATTTTATCTCATATTGTTCTCCGTATTCTCACAGTACCTTTAATAACCTAAAACTCGTCATTTAAAGGTAATCTTCCATATCTCAAAATCTTTTTTTCTCGAGTTTATTTTCTGTTCCCACAATATGGAGGTTCGACTATATTTAAATGGAATTTTTTGACACATTAAAAAATATATTTTATGCATGAGATTAATATTGTAATTAAAATAATTCACTACTGATTAAGTGGAATGTGCAATTAAATAAATATAATTATGGTATTATCTCACACACACTTACCCACCCTCATACTCAGCCTTTTAAAATGTTTAAGTACACATTAAATCTAGGCAATAGTTTGTGGCAATTACGGTATATTAAAGATTTATAAATAAGTGCATATCATACCCTCTACATTTTGAATTTTTTATTATTTTTGAGTAAACAAATACTCACCTGCCATTGCTGTTGTAACTGTTATTCTTACAGGTGGACGAAAAGACTCGTTAGGAGGCACTGCAGTCACATTGACTTGATAGCTTGTAAAAGGAGTTAATTCATTGATTGTGTGAGACTGAGTTTCTGCATCTACATACATTATGTGGGGAGGGATAACTTGCTTTTGTGTTTTATTTTGACTGTCTAAATACTCCTTAACAGCACCATAGGATATCTATTTTAATATCAAAATGCAAATATTTTCATATTCATAAAGAAATCTTAAAGAATTCCTTTGTTTTTATATCAATTGAATAATTTACCTTATATTTAGATGGATCTAATTTTATAGGTGGCTTCCATGAAAGGGTCATTGAATGAGTACTAATACTATGTGCTCGTAGATTTAGAGGAACTTCTTCAGGTGATATTTTCAACAGTGCAACATCAGAGGGACGACCAACCATTTTAGCAGTACGTGCAGCAACTTGAATAGCATACATTGATTTTGATTCTAGATGAGCAAGTTCTGCTGAATGGGTCAAGCCAACATCTTTATATAGCCATTTATCCATATCTTCAACAGGAGTCATTGTATAAAATATCTGAGTAAAATTTAAAAAACAAACAAACAAAAATACAGCAATCTCACCTAGATATTCCAAATTATGCTGTTTATGAATGATAAACATATAAAAAGGCTAATTACCCGGTATCCTACAATATCTGCTTTCTGCTCAACAGGTTCCCACCATACCTCCACGGTGTTATCAGAGGTAGCTACTACCCTTACATCTTGTGGAGGTGAAGAGAAACTGCTAGGAGTTTTCAGTTCAATGTTATCGCTATATGGCCCCCCACCTGAAAAAGTAATAATTTTATGGAATAATTTTGCAAGTGATGTAGCATCTATAATATTATTGATCATTCTACTCATTTGCAAGAGTTCAAATTTTATAATGATACAGATTTACATTGTGAAATTGTTATTGAACTAAACACTTTACTTATTAGCAATAGTATTGCTTCTAATACATTTGACACTTCTTATTGTGCCTACCAACATTTCTTTTTTTATGCCCCTTCATAATTGCTGTTCTTGAATAATTATATTTACTTTTAAAACTAAGGTATTATTTTTAGTATGTGTATTAAAAATCATGTTGGTCAAAATGCTTCTTATTTGCTTTGAATTGTCATTATTTCACTATTTGAAATGACCCTGAAGCACTTCTGGAACGAATTTGTCAAAATGGTGTTCAGCTGGGCCATCGCATTTCACATAATATCCTCTCTTGATTTGAATCAGGTCCGTTTCAGCAGAATTTTCAACTTGGGGAATAGCCAAAAATCACACGGAACCATGTCGGGCAAGTAGAGAGCCTGAGAAAGCACAGGAATGCTGTGTTTGACCAGAAAAGTCTGAATCAGATGCAAAGAATGAGCTCATGGCATCATCCCCAAAAGACTGTTGGATCTTGCAAATGGTTTCTGCTTGAGTATCACTAAGGTTTAAGTACAATTTGATGCAATATCACTGCTCAACTCATTCTGCCATTTTTGCAACAATTCACAATTCGACGGGCGTTCATTGCATGTTCCTCACTCATACACAGATTACCAGAAACTATAGTGCCCGGCACAAAAGAAAAAGGAAACTGGAGCATGCACAAATGAAAAAAAAAATCAAACTCATTTGACCAATCAGAAATTGACACGAAATGGAACGTTACTTATTCCTGGCATGCCTGTAAGTGAATTCACATCTGAAACAAAACCGAAGCATATCCAACGCTCTATTAATACAGCTTGATATTTCAATACTCAGATTGTCTTGCTTTTCTCTTTTATTATTGTATCATTACTATATTCTTTAAGTAGTCAAAAATATTGTACAGGGTGATTATAAATGATTCATCGGGTTTTAAAAGACTGTATTGCACAAAATAATGCACACAAAATAATGAGTGTTACATGAAAAGAACCAGAAACTGTCCACATTTTAGTCATAACACTACAAATGTTCAATGTGTGCCCCCTTTGTGCTATCAATAGCTTGGAAGCTATAAGACTTCAAAACCCGATGAATCATTTATAATCACCCTGTATATGTAATTCTGGACGAACAGATTTATAGGCAAGGAGGAAGCCACCATATTTCAAAAGCTCTGAACAAAGCAGACATCTACAATCTATGAGCACTTATACTATGCATGCGCATCAAACTCACGCCAGGCACTATAACGCCATCTACGAGTAGAAAAAAATTCACACTTTCTCATGAATGTGTCCTTCACATCTCCACCGAAAGAGGGCTCCTGCGTCTTATTTGTTTCCTCGGGAAAAATTAATGTCTGATACTTTTTGAACACACCTTGTATTAATTTAAATATAAAAACTGTTAATGCACTTTCAACATTAACAAATTCAACAAAATCTATTTCAACATTATTTGTTTCTGGATGCTGTTGATTTTGATAACTGGACTTTGTTTATTTTTTCACTATTATGGAGGAATTGGTTTGTGACGTGATGGTTGCTCGAGGCTCCATGAAATCAATCAAAACCACACCCTTTTGATCCTCAAACACAGCTGCCATGATTTTCCTTTGAGAAGGGGCTTGCTTGAATTTTTTTTCATTTGGGAGAACTGGAATGAGGCCATTGCCTGGATTGATCTTGCATCCAGTGACTACCATCTCTTCCTTCAGCTCAAGAACTAGCTTGGAACCAAATAATAACCAATCAGGTTATTTTACAAAGAATTTAAATATAAATAAACAGTACAGATAGCCAATCAGAATGTAATAACATATAGTGTAGGTAGTAATCTGTTATATTTATTTTAAATTGCTTAAAATATGAATCTGCAAAATTTTAAATTTTAATTATTATCGATGTTTAAAAGAGTTTCTAAAGAAATTCGTAATTATTGCCCTCCTAGTCTGCTTATATTCAAACCTCAAAGGTAGAAAGAGAATAATAATGAAAAACAAAACACCAACAAAGAAACACGTATAAAATTTCTATTGATTTTTTAAATAAAAAATTAAATATGAACAACAAAAAAAAAAAGTTTATTTTTTAATTATTAAAATAAAATTCTATATCACTAACCTTTAGAAGTAAATGCCTTTACTCTGAATAAATAATCAGTATTTTCATCTAAATTTGGAACTACATAACGCCTCTCTGTAATATTTTTCTCAGACTGAGATTCGTAATCTGTCCTTTTGTGGAATTTTACTTGATATGTTGTTATTTCACCATTGCAGTACTGAGGAGGAGGTTGTTCCCATGTAAATGCAACTGTTACAGGTGTTTGAAACCAGTACGTTATGTTAGTAGGAGCGCTAGAAGGAACTATAATGAAAAACATAAATAAGAATTCTTCATATTTGACTCCATATCATAGGGCACTTCCACTGGTACAGAACTGGAAAGATTATAGATCTGCTTTGAATGCATTGATTCATGTCCCACAACATTCAGAATTTAGTAAATGGGATTGTTATTTGATATTACAGAAATTCAACCAGAAGCAGTAACCAAATCAAAAAAAAAAATGCTAAACTGCAGAGGAAAATACATGTACATGTATATGGCTGTGGACTGAGAATGAATATGAGAATTACAAGTTAAAATTGTAAAGAATCAAAAAGGATTTCATAATCAGCTATGAAGGATTATTTGAACCAAAAAGCAAAATAAGAGCTTTTAAAGCAAACTATGAATTCTCAAAGAGAATTTCTCAAAACAATTGCTTAAAAAAGGATATGTACTATTTGAAAGGTCTAATAGCAAAGAAACTGATATGTAAGTGGGTTATGTAAGACCACCACTACAAGTCCAGTTGTTCAGTGACAAGCAATTAGGTATTAATTTCCATAATTTCTAATAATGAAGTAAATCCATATTAAGGTCCAGTATTGCTGATATTAAATACAAAAGAAACAGGACTTCATGAACAATACAGGATATAATTCATTTCGTGTCTGACATGTTTTGAATAACCTTCATCAACAGAGTCAAATCAAATACTGCTGCTATGGTTAATGATATTGCTAAATCAAGTTCCCTGGTTAATTGGATTGCTGCATCACTTTAGAAAATAGCTACATACTTTATTGGCCCGATAATAAGCTGCACTTAAAGTAAATTTTTTTTTCAAATTTGCTTACACTAAAATAGGAGTGCAGCTTATATTCAGGGCGGCTTATAATTAGGCCAATACGGTAGCTAGCATGCACCCTAAAAGAGAAATGCTCTTTGGCTAGTAAATTTAACATGTAAACAGTATTCATGTGATGAAGACATAAGGCGAACTTGAATGGTTTCCCTTAACATAATAAACTTATTACGTAAATAATACCTGTGATGGACATGGTCACATTATTGAACAAACACTCATGAAAATGAACATCCCTCCCAAACGAAATTTTGGACATCACATTAACATGTCAACGGAACTATTTTGCCTTGGATGGTCAATAATATTCATGATACAAGGGATATTAATGGGATTCCCCATTAGAGCCATCCTATAGAAATATTTTCTGCAATATTTAGATGAGGCACATGTGCAAACCGTAATCGACAATAACAATGACATACTATTGCAATGTGGACGATATTCTCATTCTCTACAATGAGGAGAAAATAGATGCTAACTCCAAACATTCAACATAAAAATACATGTATGGCCTATACCAAGGAAGATGAGGACAACCATTCTATAAACATTATGAACTTTACAATATCCCAAAAGTATACAGTTTGGTGTTGTTGATAAAGGTTATTCATAATGTGTCAGCCACTTAACAACTATATGCTGTATTGCTTATCAAATCCTGTTTCTTTTGAATTTCTAATAAATTGCAAAAGAACCATCCGAACCTGTATCTCAAAGTTTCACACCAAATTGAAATATATTACTCACCTAAAGCTACTATTGATGCTTTGTGGAGTCCTTGTATTTTATCTTGGCAGCTGACCCAATATGCTGCCATGGGTAAAAGGAGAGAATTAACGCTTAGCCTCTATTCAAAGTTACCTTTAATTCATGGTAACCTAATCAAAGTTCCTTAATCTATGTAGGCTTTGACTCCTGCTTTGACCTAATTCAGCTTTGTTTTGTATCTTGAAATTATATTCCATACTATTTTGCTTAGAAGACTGGTTTAATGAGCTGTGAATTATTATATAATTAATTTTTGTCCTTTTAAATTCTAATCATTCTCTCTCTAGCTTTACTGTCTAACGAAATTCCATCTTTATCTGTATAAACAACTGTATCTCTTCATGTATTCGCTATACCCTTTCTTATTCAATCCCACTTGGGGACCTAACATGTCGGCCTCCAGCCATATAAGTCCCAATAGGGAAATTTTTTTCTGTATCCTTATAGATAAATAAATAAATAAATAAATGAAATCTCTACTTATAAAAAACAGGCACTGGCAGTTGGAGACTAGCAGCTAACCTGATTGGCTAAATTTGAAGTATGACACGTATCGCTCAAAGGTCAGCCATCTTCTTTTAATAGACGGACTACATGTGCATGGTTTATTTTGAAAGAAACAAAGTGTTGCGATTTCTTATTAATGCAAGCATCAATAGTAGCTTTAAGTGAGTAACCTACTTCAATTTGGTATGAAACTGTGAGATACAGCTTTGTTCTCTTTTAGCGCAGACATGATACACTATTATTCAAAGCAGTTATGTTGATTTCAAACATAATACAAAACAACTTTGTTACTTAAACAACTGTAATGTTACTTAAACAACTGTAAATCTTGTTATGTCATTAGCATGTCATATATACCATAAAATTAATAAAAACACACAGGAACTGTTTGGATTAGACAGAACATATATGAATGCACAAAATAAAATTTTATTTGATTAATCTTTTATGTCATATCACTTCAGTTTCAATCTCATGTCCTTAAAGTTAATGAAGATGTGCAAAATATTAATAAAAAATTACCTCCTTCTGGAGTTTTAATAAATTCAATTGCTTCTTGCCCATATCCTTGATTATTTCTTCCTGCAACTCGAATTTCATAAAGTATTCCTTTGTCTGAAATAAATAAATAAATAAAAGATTATTTTTAAATGCAATAGGAAATATTCAGATGTGATCTTTGTTATAAACTGTATTCATAAATTATGATCCCAGTTTCAATATTCTGTAGCACATGTATGAAAGAAGTTAATACATGTACAAGAAATTTTATTTTAATTAATTAGCAATCATTTAATAATTTCAGGTAACATTTCCTATAAAAATGACATATATTTTTTCCATTATTACTATTACAAATTACCATCATTTATAAAAATCATATAACATGTATAAGGATCGCCCAAATGAAAGTTGGACTGCTCTTAGTTTGACAAATGGTTTTGTAGGTTTCAGTTTGGTCAGTATACAGAATAAAGAGTAATATATATGGAACAAAATGCCTATATGTAGTTGTCTTGAAGGTTGATACAGGCGTCCCAGGGAATTCATCATCTCATGGATTGCTGGGAGGTCTGTATCAATTCTCAAGGCAACAATGTATAGGTATTTTCTTCCATATATATATCACTCTTTATTCTGTGAATTTAACACACTGATACCATTAAACCATTTGCCAAACCAATAGCAGTCCCAATTTCATCTGCGCGACCCTTATATATAAGGATGATTCACTAGATAATGAATCCAAATAAGTTTTCTCAGTTTTAACCTTAGTTGAATGTCAGGTTCATTTCAATTGATACTTTACTATGCATGAAACTTATGTGTTTTAGAATAAATGTTGATAAGATTATTCAGCATAAATTATTTGGGTTACTACCTATAGTCTATTCCATAAGAGAAGTCTACTGAAATTGATCAATTAGACTGAAAGCAATAGAAATCCAAGAGCAGTGAGAACAGAAATCGGCTACAAATTTTGCAGATGAACTCTAGGCAAATATACCTGGAGAAAATACGTCATCTCCTATTTCTGATTGGTTCCTACTGACTACGGTCAAGTTCAGTGGACTTCTCTTATGGAATAGACCGTAGCGAATAATCCCATGTTTATACCCTGTGAATATGAGCAAATGCATCTGTGATGTGGCCCACAGTTCTGACAGATCAGCCATTATTGCAGCACATATACCGAGTCTGTCCAGCCCAAAAAAACGTCTACCACATAATGGTTCCTTTACCTTCTGCATGAGGTCAAAATCACATGGAGAAAGGTCCAGAGAGTATAGTGGGTGCTCCAATTTTTCCCATCCTCAGCGCTGCAGTACCTGCGCTACACTCTGCTTTATGTGGTCTTGCACGGCGGTTGACTAAGAACTGATTTAACATTGCTGTCTGTGCAACAACAGGAAATCACAGAGCTATCTGGTTTTGTAGAGACATACTACGAATGCATGGCTTCTTCGAGACATACAACTCCTGGCAATAAATATCGGATATTTATTTCTAGTTCAGCTAAGTTAATAAAAAAGCTTAAATTTCCTCCAACAATAATGGACACATCCAAAAGGGAAAACACTTTAATCTATAAATATGATTTACTGTTAAAAATTGAAAAAAAAAAAAGATTCTTTGAAATATGCAAATGAGTACGGACGTGTTGGAAAAAAGAATGGGATAGTCTCATTGGTTGGAAAAAAATGCGCGATATATTCAGTGAGTAACATCCAATCATTCATTTTGTTTGCGAATATGCAAATGTTATTCAAATTATTTATTCTTTTATAACTGCTCACAATTATTGAGGTTAGTAGACGACAGAAAACTGCTAATTAGAGTATCATGGCTCCAGCTAAAGAACTGTCTACTGATGTGAAAATCGAATTGTCCGCCTGCTAAAAGAAGGAAACACTCAATTAGAAGTCGTAACTTTGTTGAGATGTTCCCAGAGCACGGTGTCACGTCTGTGGCACAACTTTAACTCTCATGCCAATGTGCAGAATTTGAAAAGATGTGGGCGACCGAGGAAGACAAGTGCATACGACGATAGAAAACTGATCCGGATCTGTAAATGGATGCGAAAATCAACATCCCGATTGATGAACCGAGAGTGGGAACAATGCGGCATCAAGGACTGTGATCGGACTCTACGAAACCGTTTGAACGAGGCTGGGTTTACATTCAAGAAAGCAAAGAAGAAACTGTTGCTCTCGAACAAGCATCAACGTAAACACTTGCAATGGGCCAAAGACCATGCAAAGTGGACAGTGGAGGATTGGAAACGAGTTGTTTTTAGTGACGAGTGTAGGATTTGCTTAGGGAATGATGATAATAACATTGTGTTTGTCTGGAGAACAATTCCATCCTGACTGCTTAAGTTCCAGTGTAAAGTTTTCACAGGGTGAATGATTTGGGGATGTGTGACGTTTGCAGGATCTGGAAAATTGTGCATTTTTAAATGGCACTGTCAACAGTGTGACCTATATAGACATTTTGGATCAGTTTCTTCTGCCAACGTTGGAAGATTCGTTTGGTGATTCGGATGACTTTGTCTTTCAGGACGATAATGCACCGTGCCACCGTTCTCAGGCTATTGCCAAATACTGCGAGGATCATCGAATCCGACGGATGAAATGGCCAGCTCAAAATCCTGATGGAAATTTAATAGAAAATCTTTGGTGGGATTTAAAGAAAATGGTTGATTTGTACAAACCAACCAACAAGTCCGAGCTGAAAGAAGCAGTTCGTCAATGTTGGGAAAAAATCAGTGAACACCGATGCATAAACTTATATGACTCAATGCCGAAGAATTAAGGCAATAATCAAGTCAAAAGGCGGGGCTACCAAATATTAAAAACAGTTTTTGATAATATTTGACATGTTTATTTGGCATTATCCCATATTTATTTCCAAGCCAAAAGGTTATCCAATACTTTTTTCCACTGTGTTCATTATATTAATGTATATTTTCAAGCAGAAATGATGTTTTGTTTATATGCTTAATTACTCATTTATAGAATAAAGTGTTTTCTGTAATTTATGCTTCATCCCTTTTGGATGCATCCATTATTTTTGAGGAAATTTAAGCTTTTTTTATGAATTTAGCTGAACTAGAAATAAATATCCGATATTTCTTGCCAGGAGTTGTATGTCATTTTGTGATACCATCCCTTAGCTCTGAGAAAAAAAATAGTTGCCATGAACTTTGCCCCAACCCTCATATTTAGTGAAATGATTTTTCAAAGAAATACGTGCAATTAAAATGAGGTCAAAATAATTGTCACAATTAAATTACGATAATACATTTTAAAATGGTATTTAATGAAATTGTTAAACAATTAAAATTATTAACAAGCTACTTTTAGCTACCTATTTTTACTAGATTATAATTACTATGAGACTATAGCTTCCTTTTTACTTAGCTCACTATCTCAATTATTGGAGTTATATCTTCAGTTTCTTTAGTTATTCAATTCCGTCTTTGACTCTGAGGAAAAATCTCTACCACCTGTAGTCTCAAAGGTATGATAATTAGACCAGCTATAAGCATGAGGAAACTTACCTAAATTTTCCAATCTTTTATGATGCGCATCACTTCCAAGTTCAAATTCACTAAATGGCATATTTTTTTTGCCATATCTCACTCGGTACCCATGTAAAGTTCCGTAAGTAGAAGTTGGTGGTGTCCATTCTGCATCAACAGTGACAGTTGGGTCTTCTTGGATTACTCGTAATGATAAAAGAGGGCGAACAGGCACTAAAAATGTATAATATAGGAAAATTATCTGTTTGTAAAACAATACAGTATAATAATAAACAGATAAAGAAACAGCCAATTAAATTTCTTGAATAACATGAATCGATTCAATTACAGCGCACTGGATCCTCACATACTGGATATACATAATAGCCAATTAATTATAAACATCTGTATAATATACTATTGGACCCACTTTGGCTCAAATTGCAGCACATATGTGGGTTAGCATAAATTCAATAAGGTGTTGAAGCACTGTAAGACAAGGAAGACCAAGCATTCAGCAGACATTCCCTTACTTCTCAAAGATTTGTTGAAAAGGAATGTTGCTGCCAGATATGTTGTTCTCAAAGCAAATCTCTATGGGGCTGAGATCTGGGCTCTGGGTAGATAACAGAAATCATTTCTGCACTTGCTAAGCCATTGCTGAACCAACTATGAACAATGAGCATTGTTGTCCATGAAGAAAGAAGCTGTCACATGCATGATAAAAGGTGCAGAACATGAATGGTGTGAGCAAATATGAAACCCACCTATGTGCAAGATATTACAAACAGTGCTGTAGTTGATGTGGATCTTCTGCAAGATCTGTTCTACTGTGATTCGTTGGTCATTGAGGACCAGGGCCTATACCTGCTGCATCATTTGCAATTCCTCGCTGAAGAAAACCAAACAGGATGAGAGAACTTCTAAGCTGATCCGACCACTTTGGAAGCCCTGTATAAACTTTTTACTTTAGCATGGATCTATATGGCATTACTTCCCCTTCAAGAAGCTTATCATTCCATAACAAGTCTTGGATTTGGTGCTATGGTGGCAAATCCACAAAATACAGCAAGGGTTAAATTAGCTTGGGCTATTTGTAGGAATGTGGCTAATGTTTCTACTGTTTCATCCAGACTTTCATGGTGATTGTAAGGACTTTGACCGACCCTTCTAGTACAGGGTGCTGCAAATAAATGCAGGGCAGGGCTGCTCATACATTGTTACATCATCATATTTTGACCATTGTTAATCATATTTCTACCAATAATAAAACTTAAATTTGATTAACAACGGTCGAAATATGATGATGTAGCAATGTTGAGCAGACAGGCTACCCTGCAGTGCTGCCCTGTATTTATTTGTAGCACCCTATATACTTGTTTTGATATGAATATACACACAATTCATATGAGTTTAGTCTAAACCAATTAATACCATTTCTGAATGAAAAATTAAGAATGAATTGTGAGTAGAACTTCCCATATAGGAAAGGAAAACCTCCTACAACAATAAAACATGTGAGATATGAAACACTGCATATGATTGAATTTTTTACCATTCAAAATGAAGGCATATTCTTTAAAATACATATGTTTTGTGGTAAGAGTTTTTCCCGCATCTATATAGATTTTCTCTTAACTCTAAAAAAAAAAAATTTCTTCATTGCATTTTGAAAATATTCAACACCCATCCCAGTAATGCACATTTTTTACTAACTCATGCTTATCTCCAACCTAAAGAAAATTATTAATGGTTCACAAGAAATTATGCTTTAATTTTTTAATAGCAAACACCAGAAAGAAAACTATATCAAATGTAGGTAATTACCTCCGCCAGGTGTACTGACGGTTTTTGCTCTGCTACGAGTCCCATCGCCTTTTCTTGTGTAAGCCGACACTTGAACAGAATACGTAGTGTCTGGTTGTAGACCGCTGATGTTGAATTCTTCAGCAGTACCTTCTGGGACATCATAACGTAATGGTTCATTGACTAAATCACCATTTTCATTTTGTTCTTGAACATGAATTTGATAACCACGAATGATTCCATTTTGGTCTTTTTCAAGAGGAGCTTTCCACTCCACACGAATAGTTGTGGAGTTAAGAACGCTCACTTTCACTTTCCGTGGATCACCTGGAACTGTATGGCCATGCATTTAAAATTATTAGACAATATAATAAAATGGAAAACAGCACATGAAACAAAGGACGGTTCTGACAGCATGGATATAATAAAACTAAAATTCAAAATTTGTATAGGATTTGAAGGAAATGTTAAAAGGAATCAACAAAACACGGTTTCTCATACACAATGAAATAAGTTTGATCTAGCAAATATGATAGGAAGCAAAAAGAGAGGAAATTTATTTTATGTGTTCTAATTTAGAAAAGAAGTTTAACTTTGGAAACTGCTTTTAATAATTTGAAGATATGGATTATATTTTAACCTTTTCGTTTTAAGACGAAAATGTTTATATGGTTTATATCTTTAAAATATCTAATAAAGAACTGACAAAAGATATAATATGCATATGACTTGCAGAGAAATGTAACTGGATAAATGAAACAAACTCTTGTATACACTAGATTAGCATTACATTAAAATAATAAACTCATCCATTAAACATTTGTACATGAATATCCCACTTGATTTTAAGCTTGTGCTTCATTGTGTTTTAGGAAACAGCGGGGCCCCCCCCCATTAAAATTCTGGGTATGGCCCTTAAATCAGATGATGTTAAACAAGGATATCCATGCCCTCTGTTTACATACAAAGAACAGCATCTCAAGAGTGACATTTAGTAGACATGGGGCCATAGAAGTTTGAAGAACGTTGTGCAATCACAGGATTTCAGAAGACTTTTTAGTTACATATTGGCAAACGCTGATTTTGCATTGGTGAAAGTGACAAAAACTCTATACAAGAAGGATCTGCTATAAGTGTTCAATAGCTTAATAGTTGCATATTACGATGTTGGGGGTATATTCTTGACAAATTTAAACAAATTCTTGGCATGAAAGCACTTCTTCCATCATGCTTCTAAGTGGCTAGAGGCATATGATAAGTTTGCAACACAAGACATCCAAATTTTTCTGACTATCAATCCCCTCAGTCAATTTCTTCCCAAATGGCTTGTAATATAGCTGGCATTATTTTATTCATTTTTTCTGAAGGCTTTGATATTTCGAACAGTCAACCTCATTTTGTTTTTTTTGGTCAATGAGGTGTAGCACCATCTTGTTGAAACACATAGCTGATTGTGGTGAAGCTACTCGATCGATGGAATCAAACATTCTTCTAAGAAATCTTGATACTGTACTTTCTTGCAGTAACTGTCCCATTGCTAATTTTGAGAGTACTAACACCTTTGACAACTTATACAGCCCTATGCCGTGAAGACTTTCGGGGAATTTCACTGACTAAGATAAGGTTTCTTGGTGAATGCTTCAGATTTCTGACGAATGACTTTCTTGTGGTGCTCTACAAAACACACATGGAACGAAGGCTTATCACTCCATGAGAAACTATTTCATTGGTCTAGTGTACATTCTATACAACCATTAGCACATTTCACTCGTTTCGCCTTATATAGTGAGCATTGATTTAGTTTTTGCTGTGTATAAACTGATTCAAAGATTACTTAGTCGTCATCTGATTGTAGCATTCGAATTGACATGCCAGTAGCATTAGTCTACTATGATATAATTTCGGACTATCTCTTATGTCTTTTGCTTTTTTAATAGTCATTTCAATAATTTATTGTCTTGTTGTTTTGCCGTGGTCTTCCAGATCTCTTGGAGGCTATTCACTTTTTAATGATTTCAATAACAGGACTTTGACTCGCACACAGTTCTTTAGGTATCCAGAGTGTAGATATGTTTTTTTGACTTTCTGGAATGATAAGTTGATGGGTCAGAGGTGAAAGTGTTTTCCTATTACCCATCTTTCTGTTTTATCAGCACTTAGATAGGCAGAACTCCTAGTGCAGTAATTTAAAAATTTACTAAATTAAATGATTATTCAAGTTAAAAATGATTCAAATGCAAATGGGATGGCTTGTAATAATACTGATATAATTTTTTATATATTTTACATTTGTTGCTTTTTGTAATACTGATCGTATATTTTGGAGCACTCTAAGAGGTGATCTTATTATTTTGTAACAGTAGGGTTTGTTTAAGCCTTCCTATCAGAATAAGCCTTCTCTCGCTATTACACAATCCTTCTAATAAAAGTTTTATAACATGAGCCAATACTTGTACTATAATGTATAGAAATCCATCAAAAATTATGTACAACATTAATTATTACTGATAATCTTCTATCCAGTAAATAAACTTATAAAAACATTCTATCAAAATTTTAATTATAAAACGTACTATCAAAAATAATTTAATTTATAAAACATTCTATCAAAATTGCATTTTAAATTTAAACTACATATACAATTATGTGTAATCTCAATTTAAATAATTGCTTCCCTCTCTCAATACTCAAGTTAACTAAACAAAGCTACCATAAAATTACTGAAAACCACAGCCCATAAACAGATCTTTTCGTGAAGCAAGATTCACACTTGTGGAGCACAATTTTACAATAACAAGCACTATCCACGATGAAAAAGTTCTTAAAGCCAAGAAATGTTTTCTCTTTTTTCATATGCTAGTGATTCTAACACTGGTAATTGAACGCATCGACTATCATTAATTTCCATTTAGCTTAGCTCCATTACATTAATGTAATGCATCACAAGAACATAAAGTCCATTAAAAAGAAAAAAAAAAATGAGGGGTTCATAATAAATGCCTCTTTTTTTTGTTAATAAGTCTGTGTACCTTTCAATAAAATAAATAAACATTTCAGAATGTTAATTAAGACCAAATTTCCTGGAGTGCTTAATGTTCTGTTGATAGCTTTGTGAGGCTCGAGATCTTAGGGTAAATTTTCTAATAAATTTACTTAATTATGCATATCAATTAGATTCATAAAAGTTGAAACACTTGATTATGGAATGGAATGAAATGAATCAATCAAACCTGGAAACTTAATAGAATCAGTAATTTGCTTAAAGACTTTTAATCCCAATAGTTATTTTCTCCTTTCTACTGCTTAATTGCAACCACTATGTTTCACATTTAAAGAAATTTTCGAAAGTTTAGAATCAATTGTTTGTTTCGCTTCGAAAGAGAGAGAGCAGAGTAATATTAATCCAACACTGTGTATGAATAAAGGCTAGTCATCTTAGATTGGTAAGAAGATGGGGAGAGGATATTGCCACAGAATAACACAGAATGGACAGCTCAGCATTTCGATGGAGTGACCTTGAACCAACGCTCCTAACGGATGAGTGGAATCGTGGGTTTGCTTAGCATAGGAATAGCATTGGGAAAAAGGCGCTGTTCAGATATATTTCATTACTGAATTCATTTTTCTTCCTTCATTTTAATTTCAATAAATAAGGTTAACTTTAAGTCTGTATATGAATTTTTTTCATCTATACAATGAAAATAAAATCATTTAAGATATGTTTGCTAATCTATTAAAACTTTCAAAGCGACTCTTCTCTTAATGTAATATTATTAATTAAAATGTTAGCTTTTGATTTAACATATCTTTTGTAAAAGTGTATGCATAATTTTTATATGTTTATATGGAAAACAAAAGCTTTTTAGCGTGATGTTGACTTAGCTAAAGCATTTGATTCCGTGAATCATGATCTTCTTCTGTTAAAATTGAATGCAATTGGGGTGCGTGGAATTGTTAATAATTGGTTCAGAACATATCTTACAAATAGGCCACAATATACATTTCTTAATAATAAACTAAGTGATTCGCTAGAAGTTAAGCGTGGGTTACCACAGGGAACTATATTGGCACCATTAATATTTAATTTATATTTCAATGATGTTTTGAATCTTGATTTGTTAGGAAGTGCTTATGCTTATGCAGATGATCTTGTTATTCTTCATATATTAATTAAGATAAATAAAACTCCTTTAATTAATATATAATTTATATAATTGTTATTCTTTACTTAGGAGAATTCAATTTAAATTTTAGAAATTTAACGAGTGATCTAGTAGGGATAGTTAGGTGGCTTTTTGATAATGGTCTGCGCTTAAATCCAATTAAGTCTAAATTTCAAATATTTCAATATAAAAATATGTTTATGGATCATTCTGCATTATTTTTTCATGACTTTTTATGTAATGGATCTTGTTCGGATTTTTGTGGAGAAATTAGAAATGTAAATAATTTTCATTATTTAGGTGTCATTATTGATTCAAATTTAAAATGGGACTTACAATGTCAAACACTTTTAAGTAAATTAAAACGTATTGGTTGGACCTTGATTCAACTGAAATATATTCTACCTCACTCCTTAATAAAAATAGCATATTATGCATTTTTTTACTCACTCTTACAATACGGCATTGTAAGTTGGGGTGGGACTTATAAGTCTCATATTTTAAAATTACAGAATTATCATAAAATGATACTTAAGATTTTATTTGGTCATAATTAATCAGTTGATTTTATGAATCTTCAACAAATTTATGTATTGAAAGTAATGATAAAGGTAATTCTGGAGAAAAATATTCCTTTGAGCTTAACTAGCCATTATAAAACTAGATATGTTGCGACTAATGCGATTTCGATTCCAGCTGGTGTACATACAAATTCTCTTCATCAATATTATTTTATTTCTAAAAGAATTTATAATTCTGCTCCTTTATATATTAAAAATATTTCCCTTAAAGGAAATTGGCAGAGAGTTATAAAAAAATGGGTTTTTTTCAAATAATGATTTTGATTCTTTTTTTCCTTTTCCATCATAATTTTATATTATTATTTTTTAATCCTCCTTTTACATTTAGTTTTTAGTTTTAGTGTAAACCCTACGAGCTTAGGCTCAGTGGTTTCATTTTATTGTATTAACTGTATTAACTGAATTAACTGAATAACTGATTAACCATTTTATACAAAATTTAAAATAAAACATAAATGCAATGTAAAATGAAAAAATGTAAAATGTTTGCTTAATTGTATAATTAAAAAAAATGTCAGTTTCTAAAGTTAATTTCATTAAATGAAAAATGAAAAGCTATCTTTTAAACCCTGACATTATTAACGAAACAATGATCAGGTTTTTTCGGTGTACCATGAAAATAAAAGCATTTTAAACTTACATTTTGCTTAGTTTCAAAATTGAAATAAAGCCACTTTCTTCGATTAATTAAGCAAAGTTCTTAATATGAATTAAAAACTTTAACGTTTACCTGGTGGATTAATAAAATCTGGAAAAATCTTTTCATTAGGTTGATGGAGAAATAATCGCGGTTTTGTTTTGATTTTTTTTTTTTTTTTACTTTTATCATGTATGCTGGTTTTATAATAATTCCTTAATCAACTAGATTTTTTAATATCCATTTTAAGTTCCTATTAAAAATCGCTATTATTTCCATCAACCCGCAGAACTGTGCCTTAAAATGTTCTGTAAATAAGAGATTTCAGTAAAGGAATTTAATCTCTTTTGTGGCCAGATATTAAAACGAATTTTAATTCAAAATAAAATTTACTCTGCTTGCAAATTGTAAAAAAAATTTTGACTCCTTGAAAATTTTAATTTTTGGCATTTTATGAATTCAAAATAAATGGTAACTCGTGTCCCAATGAGTTTAAAATCAAATTTAAATTAATTATAATCAACTGTCATTTTTTATGAATTTTGTTTTTGTTATATTATCTTGTTGAAGTGTGAAATTTCTTAATTTTTATCAACACAATTTACTTCAATGTATTATTATCATTGAATATGTAGTGTATCCAAATGTATACAGTATATATTTAAGGATATATAATATATTTAAATGTTGCATTCTGACGGCTTTTATCACTTACTTTGTTTATCACTTTCTCGATAAAAACAAATTATAGAAGGTCAGATTAATTCTGTTGTTGAAATTAAATTAGTTTCTGATTGAAATTACTATATTTCGGAAAAAATATTAACACATTTGTAAAATCTAAATGATTTAAATGTATATTGTAAACTTAACAGCCAGTCAGCTGATTGCCAAGCAAGTTACTCAACCATTTAATTAGGCGAATATCTATTTTTCCTCCGTGAAAAATTTTTTTTTTTTTGACGTCGAAAGATTACATGTCATTCATTTCAAGCTTCTGTGTGATTAGGACAGTTTCTGTTAATTACAGACCAAGAAATAATTAAAAATCTAGAAAAAGTTGTAACAAGCTCCGTTGAAATGCAGGTTAACGAGCCAGCAAATTCCACCCATGCGTCGGAAGGTGCCACCATCTGCTCACTACCATCGCTTAGCATGGGAAACGGTGAAGCTGTCCATTCTATGTTATTCTGTGATATCACCTTTCCAGACAGGTCCAAAGTCCAAAGAGCAGCTATCACCTGAAATTGACATCCAAGAGAGATGGATTTCTTTGTTAATCCACCAATTAAGAATAAATAATTTTCACAAGTTAAGATGTCATTACTAAAATATTAGAAGGATAGGCATAAAAGAAATAGTTAGAAAATTTGTTCCAATCGGAGAGGCACTGTTTAACATTGACAGGGTAGAAGATGTATTCTCGTTAAAGAGTCGTCGTTGATTCTTCACAGAGTGAACATGTTTTTTCGTTCAGAGTCGAAGTAAAAAGATGAATTTTAGTTATGTGTTTTCAAGCACTACCTCTGTTAAAATGCAACTTCTGTAGAATAAGCATGGGACAAGTTCCTTTAGATTTGTTATATGTCATTTCTAATTGTTGCAAAGAAATACTGAATATATGTATGAAAATTTTCATTACTAGAAAAAATAAAACTTACAAAATTAATAATCTTAGAGCTATAACTTGAGGGAAAATATTAAATAATATGAATTGTAAATTGTTGAGTATAAACCTAATTTTAATATTTATCCATGCTGCCATAATTTTAAGGTAATAAACATTATAAAATTATCATAATTTTAAATTCAAAAAATTAAAGCTGGATGATAAAGGCATTAAAATCTCACTTTCAAAACACCATTCAATATGAAATTTTTTTTAATAAATAAAAGTGACAAGTATGAAAGTCAAAGTTTTTTTTTTGTTGCTCAACTATATAAAAATGTTTATGAAGTGTTTGTTGCTCATCTTCCAAACTTAAAGGAAGTATTTAAAAGGAAAAAATAAAAAATATTTAGCTGAGCAAATGGAGAAAATTCAAAAAACCAAAAGTTAAAACAGTGATCCATGGATCACAAGAGATCCACATCACTTTCTAGCCATACAGTCCATACAGGATTAAAATCCAAAGTTTACAAGTCTTTTCAGAGTGAGAGCTGCACTGATTTTCACAAAATGTATAATGATCCCTGCTCCAATTTGATTTTTGAAACCTATGTTCCGATTTCTATTAGAGTTATGAACTACGGGATTTACTTTACTTGACTTCATTTATTTGTATTTATATCCACTACTGATAACCAGAATATAATATTAGTGCAGATTTTAATGCCTTTAATTATTAAGCATAAATTAAGATTGTTATATTAATACATGTATTAATTAAAATCTAACTAGCTTGCAAAACCAAGTTCAAATCTTTATGTTTATTTCTTTAGAAAGTTATAATATCTAATAATGTTTTTATTACATATTCATTAAGGTTGCTACCAGTATTTAATAAGAATAAAACATGTGTGAGAAATGAACTTGTTTTCTCAAGTTATTTTGAAAGAATTGTATGTGGGAAACAAAATTCGCCATTGTTTTTAAATAATGACAATATTATGTTTATCAGAAAAATAAATAGTTGCAAAATAAACAATTGCAAAATTAAGTATTAGTAAAAAATGAGTAGAAATGCAAGTTAAAAGCTATTAAGTATAGATTACTGATCAAAAGATTCAAATGAGTTTGCAGAGTAATCTTTGCAGCAGTAGAAACAAGTATAGAAATGAAAAAAATTTAATGCAAATTGACTGATGATGCATAAAGAGAAACAATCCCAATAATAAGAAAGAACACTCATTAGAAAAAAGATAATCTCTAAGACTAAATGGCTAGCACAAACAGAAAATTATCTGTCAGAAAGATAGGCGATTTTGAATGCATGCACAACTTGACGAACACAACACATGATATCATGTTTTAGCAAAATACTCCCAATCAGACTCCTGAATTATGTAGTAAAACTTACTCAAAGTATGAAGAAGGGAATGCTTAAAATCTGATAATTCTAGAAAAAATGGATTCATGAGTTTTACATTTTTCCACTTCAAGATTGAATATCACCTTGAGATTTTTAGCTTTTTTTTTTTTTTAAGATGATGTTTTAAAATTATCCATTTTTAAAAAAATTGAGAAAAATGAACATATATATTATTAAAATTTATTCATATAAATTTAATCAAAAGAGATCCATTCTTATTATTTGAATAATAATAGAAAATAAGAAAGAATAAAAAAATTGAAAAACAAAAACAATGAAATTTACTGGAAATGATTTCTTCTGCTTCAAGATAAAAAAATAATTTTTAAAATTAAAATTATGATTTAAAAATGTAAGTGGCAAAATTTTCTTTACTTAAAAAATTGTGTTTTTATTATTATTATCATCATCCCTGCTCAAAGATGTCTTTTACAGTATCAAAGTGGAAATGCAATAAAAATAAGAAATACATATGCTTCAAAATTGCAAAAAATCATTTTGCAAAAATAGTTTTCCATTTGATTTTTCCTTTTTTGCTTAACAAGATGGACTAACATTGAATTATGATTAAAAATAAGAATTTTAACATGATCCCAGAAAATAAAGATGAACTATTTCAACTTTAGATGTTCAAATTTAAAAAGAAAGAAGTTTAGATGTTAAAAGTTTAGCTAATAGGGGTTATAAAATCTGGAGATTACCAGTATATTAAATGGTAAATTAAATGTCTTATCAACTATTTGATTATGAGCAATGAAAATGGCATTAAATCAATAAGTAAACTTTCTTAAATTGAAGCCATTAGAAATGGACTTGCACAAAAGTGTTAAAGGAATCATATATTATAGGTACTGTACTATTAATGGATTCAGGAATGAAAATAAAAACCAAATTTTAAAACCGAGTGAAGAAAGGGCATTTTGAAGTATAGTGCTCCCTTCCTTAGCTAGTTATGTATGCTGGTTCCAAGTCTATAATGGTTGGGGAATTTGACAACTTGAAGAAATTCAAAAAAAGAGGAGGGGGGGGGG
>JAHWFO010092776.1:6812427-6826553 GCA_023313115.1 Rhysida immarginata | reverse complement strand
ATATGCAACGACGTGTTCAGCGTGCCTAGAGCAGGAACGAAGATATTTACAGGATTTGATTCTTTGAGCCACCATTACCTCTTTTCACACAAACACTATGGATCATTTTTCCTACTATTGAATACTCTGGATCTTGCACCTTTCAAGAATCCAATTAGCCGTTTAGTTATTTCAGTTATGGCTCCAACTAGATGAGCACCAAACATGCACCCCTTTTCGAAGTCCGTTAGGACACTCTTTTTCCCCATACTGGTCAAGTTCTAGAATTAAACCCACCTAATGTCTTCTTAAATAGGTGATAAGTAAATGCTTTAATTACATTATCCAAACTATTTTGCATAAAAACAGATTCTAACTTTCAAATACTTCTCGGAATTGAATTTTAACTTAAGTAATTTAATTAATATCATGCTCATGGCATTACCTATACACTTTGAAGCTCCCCCAACAAAGTAAATGCCATTAGAAATTCTGAACTTTATTCTGTGATTATTTTGTATATCAATATTTTTCCAGTGCAAAGTATTTTTTATCAAATTTTTAGAAAATGAATATACATGAAGGAAGTTTTGTAAATCATAATAAACATTTAAATTTTATTCTACTATGGAAAATATACTTGGGATTGCACTATCAATTCCCAGGACCAGGGGCAGTGCTAGCTTCTTCAGCACCCCCATGTGATGCTATGCAAACCTCTAAACTATGCGCCCATTCAACCCTATCCTACAATGTGCCCCCATGCCACAAGACATTAGCAGGCAATCTGTACCATCTTCAATTTGCTGGAAAACATAATTGAAAGTTTGCATTTCCTGCAGATGTTGAATTTTCTAGGATATCTTGGAAAGGGCGATCTTTATGATCTCCATATATTTCTATACGAAATGCCAGTTCATTAAAATTTAAATTTCAAGTTTTAAATAAGGAGACAAGTTTAAAACTTCCAGTTTCAAGTGTTAAATAATCTTTTAGACTATTTTAAATTATAATTAATAAAATATTAACTTAATTTTTAAACTGTAGTTAGTCTCTATGTTCATGGGTTCAGTATTTGTGTAGATTAATATCTTCATGGTGGTATGTGTTCGATGAGAGTAAAGATTTGGCTGCTTACTGCATTTTTCCATGAGTAATGCTGAGGTATCATTCAATTAGGACATAGACGGATAGTCCAAAATTTCTCAGAGCTCAAATAAGACAATAAGTTTGTATGTTTTAACTGGAAGTTTCTGGCTATTCTTCACATAACTGATCTTGCACCAAACGATTATGATTTATTTAGGAAGTTAAAGGAATATATCACAAAGAAGATGCTCATTGATAATAATAAAATCAGAAGTGTGGTAGTGACCTGCTAAATGAAATGATGGCAAATTTGTGAATTTTGAAAGATAAAAAAAACACACCAATATTGTAATTATACATAGAATATATATATACATTGCAATATACTTAAAGTAATTATATCACAATAACTCATTGCATGCTTCAGTATTTATCTATTTTCATCTTCAGGCTCTGGAACAAAGCATCTGATTAATTTGCTTCATTCCCATACCATTAAGATAAGCTACTCTTTATGAAACAAATTTTGCAAAGTTTTTTTTTTTTTTTTATATACTAATCGTTTTCTTAATATTCCCCCCTTTTAAAAGAGGCATTTGTTGAAAGATCTTAGACTTAAAGTTTATTCTCTAAAATCATGTCTCATTTCTTTCAATTCAGTTAAGAGACTCTCAACTGCTTTTGTAGATTTATAGATTTTGTAAATTCCCTACACAATTAAGGCTTGTTGAATTGCATATTCTCCCTTTAATCCTTTAGCAAGTTATAATTCTGAAATTTAGTTACTCTGGTGCAGAATTCTCTGGGCAAACTCTCTTGTCATTTATATTCCCAAAAATCAGATTTTACTTAATAGAACCTTTTATTTAATTATCTTATATCTTGTTTGCCATGATATTTTATTTAAACTCTTTTAATAACTACAGAGCCCAAGAATATACATACACACATTAAAAGACATTATCTATGGACTTCTTTCCATAACAACAAAGTGTTCATTTACATATAACAACTACTTTGAGAATTTTTTTAAACACTAAAGATTCACAGATTTACTACATTTTTAAGGTCACAAAGCTCTGGGGTAATCAGGAAATTATTTTATAAGATTATTCTAAAATTTAATTTGGATGTAACTAGTAGAGAAGGACAACATACTTTATTATTATTTCTGTAAATAAAAAATTCTTTAAATTACTCTTAACCAAGCTTTTTCCTGCAAATCAGAAATGCTCATGTTTATAGCCTAATCTTTAGTTTGGATCGCTAAATAGTCATTACATTCAAAGTGTATTTTTGTTGGAATGTTAAAGTTCTTATCTTTAACATTTTCAGATTTTAAAGAAAGTTAAATTAATAAAAGATATAATGTTACTTTTTGAGGAAATTTAAATCTTATGGCAAGGAATTCTAAAATTTAATATCCAATTTTGCTAGCACTTTGATGGGATTCAGAAGTATTCCAAATGCAGAGTTAGAAAATACAAGGGTAAATTATGGATTTAAGAGGTTTGTTCAGAAATTTGTTTCAATAGATGTATCACTTAAACATTAACATACACTTATTCAGGCATGTGTGATGTAAATTTATTGGAAGCAGTGGCGGCTCGTCCATAGGCACTGCGGCACTGCAGCACCCCCAGTTTCACTTTCGATATCGATCAAATTCAATATAATGTGTCTTTTTTTTCTTTAATACTATTCTTATACATGTATATTACATGATCCTTAAGCTTAATGTCACTAGCTATTCTCTAGTACGTGAAAAAAATAAAATTTTCTGACGCAGCACCCCCAGAAATTTTAGCTACGAGCCGCCACTGATTGGAAGAAACTTTTTTCAGACTCCCAAATTTTTTTCTGCTATTTGAAGCACCTGATTCTACTTTTATTGCATTTTCATTTTTGGATAGTTTAAAAAAACAACTCTGATACGGATACAATATTTTTAAAACTTAGACTAATAAAAAAGTAACAACAGGGTTTAATTGTTTAGATAATGTCACATTTTAAAGACTCTTGATATAAAATATTAAATGATCATTTCTTCCAAAAACAGTTTATTAAGCATGTCCAATTTAAGAATGGAATTGTATACTTTATGACTTTAACAATATTTTCTCTGGCTACCTAATTTACTTTGTGTGAAGTGTAATCTACCAAAATTAGATTTAACAGGAAACTCTTTAAAAATTTCTGATTTTTAAAAAAGCTAAAAATTTGATTTCAAGACATTATTAAAACCTAAATAGAAATCATATCATAATGAGTAATTCTAAAATCCCTTGAAGCATAAGATAACTGAAAAAAGTTCTTGCTATTTTTATAAACCCATGCTACGTCACAAATGGCAAGAACTTTTTAAGTTATCTTGTATATCTATTCGTGTAAATATTTCATCGATATTATTCAGATATTAAATAGGGTTAAAATGTAAATTTTTAATTTGAGTTTTCTTTGTTCCTGTTATGTTTTCACATGAATCATTATATTTTTTTGATTAACCAGGGCTCATGCTTTGTGAGAATGTTAAACTTCTATCAATTTATCAAGTTCTATTTGACTTATCAAGATCTATATGCCAAGAATCTGCAGATATGCCTTCCTTGACAGACTGGGTCTGAAGTGTATGGTCAGAACTGGAACTTATTGTTGGGACAGTTTCTGTCCTGCCAAGCCTCTTTCTCACTCCCATATAAATGACATGTAAACTCCTTTGTACTAATGACATAAATACATATAAACAAACTTGTTAGCTCTTATAAGATATCCCATAAATTTTTTTCTCTATCTCTCTGGTTATTATAATCTTCCATTTCTCACACAATTGCCATCTTCAAGTGAAATCTTTATATGTGCTAGGTTATGAATCCAGTGATGGGAGTCAAGGGGATTAACACAGAGTCACACTCCAAATAAGAGAATGCAGCTTGGATTCGAGTTGTGCTGTCAGAAGTGGCTCATATTGCTTGGACTGATTTACAGCAATGGGTAAATAATTCTCCCAGCTCTGCCATGTGTTTTATCATATTTCAATAATACCAAGAATTTAATCAAAGGTTTTAACCTACCACATGCAAGATCACATTGCAGTTTGATAAACAGATAATAGAACCTGGCATCAGCATTCAAAATCCTTATTGTACAGCCCACCAAGTGCTAATAGTCCTAATTCCAAATGTATTACTGAACCGAGCAACCAAAAGCTCTGGCAATTATGCAGGAAAATAGTTAGCTACTTTGTAATTATTCAGAAATATTGTAAACCAAAATTATTTCTCATTCATCAGAAAATATTTTAATCAAATGAATTATCTAACAATGGGTTTTGCATATTATCTCAGAGCTTGCTTGACAGCCAACAAATCAGCTTCAAGCTAGTTGCACAATGTGCAAGGTATGTAAGGGTATCCTCATCTTTGAGTGACATCATTAAAAAGAAAATCAGAAAATGACGTTCATCATATTTTATGCTATAAATTGGTAATGCACTATCATTTACACTGCATAAATCACAAAGAAAAAAAAAATCTCTATCAATTTTCTTGTTTCATTCAAATTACCCTAATAAATGAAATCCTATAAGATATTAATAAGATTTATTTCTGCTTTTCATGAAAGACATTTACGATAATCAAATCAAATAGTATTCTTGAAAAGGATTGGACCTATTCAAGTGGATGCAATTCCTATCTTTTGAATAAAGAGATTTGACACAAAAAATTAAATGCATACAGTAAATTTAAAAAAAGGATGAGCCAAGGTTACTGAAGAATTTAAAATATAACCCTCGTAATAAAAATGATATGCCAATTATTTTAAGAACTCAAGAATCAATATGGAAATAGAACAAACTGAATTTTCCCTTTTTTCTCCCTCCCATCATGTTTATGTACCTGAAACTTTGATTTTCCATTTTAATTGAATTACTGGCCAGAAGTCGACTCTACAGCTGGATAGGCAACGAAAAGCCAATCAAAAATGGAGTGATTGGCCTTTTCACATGTAAAACGTATATATGAATATATCTGAAGTCATCATGCTTACACTCTTTATCTAATCAGCTCTTTGCTTTTATGAACATATGTAATTCTTCATTAAAGCATAAAAAAATTGTAATTACTATGCATTAATTAAATGAAAAACCCATTTAAAAAAAGATTAAATGTTTAGATACTTTATTCCAAAAAACAATTAACATAACTTGGATTCATGAATATTCCCAAAATTATAATTCTGTGATGCAATTAAGAAAACACTGATAATTGTTTCAATGATAATCTATATATGTAATTTTCCATTTACATTTACAGAAGAGAAAGCCAATGAAGGTGATTTAACTATAATGTGTAGATTGTCACTCTAAACAGAATCACTATTTTATTAATGTTGAGGTTTATGATGTGAAACCGAAAATTTAAAGAAAATTTTAGGAAACTATTAACTTGAATTTAATAAAATTAAGATTTAAGTGTTTATTTTGATGTTTTTATTAACCTATATAATTTAAAAATGATATTTAAATATAGATAATGAAAAATTAATATTTACATTTTAAATTTTATATACAATTATGAAAATAAAAGAAAAATAAAATGATGAAATGATGAAATCAAATGAATAACAATAAAATTAAAATGAAACAAAATAAACATGAAAAGAAAAGAAAGGGAGGGAAACCAAACAAACCCACTATTAACAGCTACAACACTAAGAATATTGAAAACACTGAAAAAAGAGAGACAAAATACTTACTGTGTAGAAAGAAGAAGGTTACCCAACCAAGTTAGGTGAGACAGAGTTCAGATAAGACAAAAAAATAGAATATCAGTTAAAACTAAATGGTAGTTAGGCATTTTATTTATTTTTTTTGGCATTCGAAGTTAGATATGTTTAAAAAGGAAATAATGTTATCATTGTGTTAAATATATTATAGAATATTTTGCTTATGTTCTTAATTTTATAAGACAATTTTGAATTTTGTTCATTTTTTTTTTTAAACTTAATGCAGAACTTTTAAATACTAGAACACAAGACAATTTTTTAATCCGACAACAGAAGCACATTTCTGTGTATCACCAAGTTTAAAAGCAGAACAAAAATATTTTTTTCTTACTGCACACAAACGGGGTAATGACTTTGAAATTCTTCTTGATATGAATATTAGTATTCTCGTCAAACCTTTGGTGATATCAAAAATATGCTAATGCCCACTTAGGGATGTGATGTGAAGATTGCAGTGGTGCAAGCTATGTGATCAATTTCTAAAACTTTGACTGAGTGAATAAAATCAACAACACAGTGCAAGGGTCGGTACCCGAATTTTTTTTTTCCTTTTTTATACCTTTCTTGTTCACATGAAAAGAGTGCCACTTCAATATTAGCCTAACTTTGATTTTTTTTTTTTTTTTTTTTTTTGCAGAGCATTAAAAAATGAGGTTTTTATAACCCAAAAGCATATACCTTTTCCAAAAATTCATGTTTTACTTTTATTACTAAACAATTACTGGTTTAAAGTAATTATAATATAACTAGAAATATTAATAATATATGGAGTAATCTTTATTCTATGGGCAAAATACACAAATGCCATCCATCCTAGGGAAGAATATAAAACTAGACTTTATGTTTGGCATTAATGAATGAGCTCCAAGCCTACTACACACTTCATTGTTTCTTCCATCTAAAGTTAAGACAATACAAATAGGGGCCATACTCTAATGTAGCTTCTCCAAAGTTTCAGCATGCCACTATTATGGTGTACCTAGAAGCAAAGCTGCCATAAAAAATATAAAAACAAAACACACAAACAAAAAAAAAAAAAAAGAACTGTGGATAAACAAATGACCAAAAAACCATTACCTTTTAATCCACATTAAACTACATACAAACCCTACAAATGCTTTTTTCGATCACGGTTGTGATCTTCTTCAGTAGGAAACCTAAAATAAACTGAAGAACAACAAACAAAACCAACATTGTTGGTTTACCCCTCCCCTACATCATCTGAATGATGAGCTCTAATCATAATTGTGAATTTTGTGGGAAGGTTTATTGGGGGTCAGATGCAACGTAATATCGAAATTAGGGGAATGGAACACTTGCCTGATGTTAGATTTGGGAGGCTGAAAAAGTCTAGTGTTGCTAAATATCAAAAATAAACCTTAAGAGAAGGTGTGGAATACTTACCAAAGTGAAGAGTTGAAGAGAAGCAATAGGTTGTATATCTACAACAGATTTTATTTATACTTAAAATAAATCTATTGAGGATATGTGACCTATTGCTTCATTTCAACTCTTCATGTTGCTAAAAATGTTTATGAAACAGGTTACTCCGTTTCAAAACATGATATTAAATTAATTAGAAGTGACTGGGATCCTAAATTTTTGGATGTTTTAGAAAGTTTGAAGATTAGCCAAGTCTGCTCAGAGTTATTGATGAATCAAAGATAGAGGGCCAATCAGACTTTCCCCTTTGTTCAGCCTAGTAGAGGAGTGTTGTCGAAAAAACATACCAATTAGAGCTGATCATTCAGATGATGTAGGAGAGGGCTAAAGGTGTTGGTTCTTGTTGTCTGTTCTTTAGTTTATTTTAGGTTTCTTACTGAAGGAGATCACAAGTGTAGTCAAAAAAAGCTTTTCTAGGGTCTGTTTGTTAGTTTAATGTGGATAATTGGTCTGTTTTTGGTTAGAAGCGAAGAAATGATAACTTTTTTCCAAATTGCTGTGTTCAATTTTGTGATTCTTTGTCCCCTGGAGATATTCTTTCTGGTTGGGCTACAGATATTAATGATGTACAAGTAAGTCTTCACTTAATGTAACTCGTACGTTTTAATTATGGAAATGAATGACTATCTTTCATTTATGTTGTATGCTATTTGATGCACTGTTGTAGATTTTCTTTGTTTTACCAATCAGGCAAAACTCCACTCAGCATGGAAATCAATTCATTGACAACAACACAGGATATGTATTTTGCCTCTGAGCTGTCTTCTAAATCATCCTTTGTACATATCAGGAACTATGATTTGAAGTGAACTTGCTTATGCCTGTGTCTCTCCTTTGTATACTTACAATTAATTTCATAGAGTATGAAAAAAACCCACTTAACTGGTACTTAAACGAAGTGAAGAGAGAGACTAGATTACCACATACTACTAAGTTTATTGAGGAACAATATAAGTTTCAGTTACCAAGCAGCAATTATCAGATACTAAACATATATTCATGATGACAACCAAACTGTAGATCATTTCTTAATAACCTTTGTGGGATGTGGCAATCTAGCTGTATATCTTGACTTGAAATAATTTCACCACAACTTTTAAGCCATTTTTGTCTGTGTTAACATCATCATTAAGAAAAATTTAAAAATTAAGTCAGCAACACTGGCTTTTAAAAACTTCTCCATTTAATAGACTCGATTTATTTTGTTTAGATTCATCAAAGATTTTTGAAACTTCATGACGACTTAAAACTTCCTCCCCTTCATTTTCTTTTCCAACTTTAACCATGATAGCCAAAAAATTTTATGCATGCAATTTGTCCATTTTCTGAAATGTAATACTATGTTGCCCAAAGAATACAATTCCACTAACCAAATACCTCAAAACGACATACAATCCCGAAAACACACATTTTAATGGAATAAGGTAGAGATTATTGAAAAAAGAAAAAAATCATAAAATTGTTACTATCTCCATAATGGTAACATTTTGGATAAGATACATGGGAGTGATTCTGATAAGTATTGAGGTCCTCTATTCAGTTTTTCATTTTGGACATGTACCATTGGAACACTCTGTGTAATAAAATATTTTTTAATGGAATTTTAAATATTCAAGAGGCCTATTGTTATAGCACCCCTCGGCAGTCACTTATTGATAAAACCAGACTTGAGTAGCTGCTTTTTTTGCCCATGTAATGGACAATACTGTCCGAAATCATTATACCCCCATATGAAACAATATAGTTAGATAAGTAATGTACACTTGGCATTGTCCATACCCATATCTACCAAATCAGACGGTGAAATGTGATTCATCACTTCATAAGACATCTTCACCGCTCAAGGGTACATTACTTACATGCAGCTTATATCAGCCTTGAAAACCCAAAGTTTGAACCCCTTGACGAATTATCATATCCTGACACTGCATTCTGGTATTAGTTACAAATATTTTGCCAATTCCACGTGATTCCATTTCAGTCCTCAGCAGTCCCCTAGTTTCCCTTAATTTCATTCATCTTTACCACTTTCCATAATATTATTTATTAATGTCATAGATGCGCATTTCGAATTTTATGCAGTCTTCCTCAGCATGTAAACTATGGTGTTAAAATGTGAGGTTCATTAAAACCAAAAGAACCACTCCAGTTAATCAACAAAAGCTTTCTGGAAGGAACTGTATGCACCCAGCATGCATAGATGTTTAGCCTCACAAAAGCTAAACAAAAAGACTGCCAGACTTCAGTGGTGATTGGAACACCAACATTGGACTGTTGAAGCGTGGATAAACATTAAGTGGACATTATACCAACACTGGACTAATGAATCACACTACACTCTGTTCCAGTTGAATGGCCATATTTATGTATGGCGAATGCTAGTGCAGCGCCTTTTACATGAGTACATCATTCCAACTGTGAATGTTTTGACTTCCATCAGGCAGTGGCACATAGGCAGAAATGTCAAGGCCTTTTGTTGCCAATGCAGAGCCCTGGCCTTAACCCGATCGAACACTGATGGTAAGGGTTGGGTGCACAGTGAGGATCAAGGAGCCACATTCAAATCCACTGCTGCTATGGCTACATTCTTGCAGCAAGAATGGACCTTAATATCTAAGCTGTTTATTGGAACATTGTAGAAAGTATGTCCAGGGTCCAAGAAAATATTAAATAATGTTTGATAATTAAAAATTTCATCTTGCATAAAAATAATGATCTCAACGCAGTTATATTCTTGCACGGTAGGAATAACATGCAGATGTCATAATACATCCAACAAATCTATTGGGTGTAATCTCTTCAAAGATAAATGGACCAAGAAGAAAGGTGCTTGTGAATCCCAAGTGCAATGGCTGTCTGTGCATAATATACATCTTAACCAAAGCACATGAAAAACAATTTTAGAATTTCCTTGCCCCTTTCAGTAGCTACATTCAAATATCTGTGCTAGTCGTGCTATGCATGTCATGTTGCCAAATGAGGATGTACTTCCTGCACAAACTGCCTCCCATGTTGCAAAACGTCTTGCAGAGAGCACGGGCTTTATTCTCTCATTTTCATGTCCGTTTTCTAGCACGGTACAGGCATACATGCTCATTGCGGCATTGGTCATCTCTCTCATCATGGTTGACCCCAAAAGCCGTAATGGCAAAAAAATGTCACTTACTAAATATTTTAGAGTTATATGAATTAATTGCACCATCATGCCATGAATAATTAGTATAGAAGGTACTCATTTTTTTTCAAGAACATCGATTATGAACCGAAACAAGAAAGAAATAATTAAGTTATTTTTGATAGCAGTGAATGCCCATGGCTAAAAGCTCCACTATTCCCAGCTGGCAATAAAAATTGTAACCCTGATCATAATATAGAGTTTGTAAAATAACCGTGATCAAGAATTGTAGTATGAACATGCATATCTTTAGTTTGTATCTTTTCTCAGTCTAGCTTTTGTTCTTAGAATTAAACATAAAATGGAAGATGAAATTATGAATGATGAAACTGTTGCTTTTACGGTAAGGGTTAAATGCAAAATATTGAATTAAATTATTTAGTTTCCCTATTCACTTATGTTATCATTTTAACTTGATGATAGCCCAATTGGTAGAGAAGTAGAGCGTGATACTCGTGGTTCCTGGTTCGAATCCAGGTTGCAGAATTTTTCCTTCAATTTTTTTTTACAAATAATATCATTACCTGATGTTTGGAGAATTAGCTCCAGTTCTCATTTATTATTTATGTGTGTTCATCAAACTTTCTGAAGGTTGGGTAGGAGAAATTCCCAATCTGTGAACAACTGTAGGTGCCAGTCCTACCATTGGGCTTTCCATCTTGACACTTGGTTGTCTTTAAGCTACTTCCCAGATCAAGTCTGGCTAAACGCTTAGTGACAGCATGTCTGTATTCGCGAAAAACACCCCCTATAGGTGTCGCCACATGAAATTGAAGATGAAGAACGGAGAAAGGTAACGTGTGACCTGATCGCGTTGAAGAAATCATATACGATGGAGAGAAATAGTTTTACTATCAATATTTTCGTATGTGGATGTTGCTAGAAGAAGGGGAATAAGATCTGAAGGCCAAGTGCATCATTTGTTGTGGTTACACTGCAAAATCGGATTTGCAAATACACATTACTGCATTTGGTTTGTAAACTAGCATGTTCAGTGATATCCCGCATAAGATACGATGCAGAACAGGTAACGTTTCAAACGAGATCAATTTTATCATAACCTATACGTGTAAAGCTTACTGAGCGGAAAATGCAAGCATTGCAGAGCCACTTTGCTTTACATCAATCGCGAAGGAATCAACAACTTCCAAAACAAGAAAATCAACAAAAAATAACAAGCATTCCCAAAATGATGGCTGCATACGACCACGCTTTTGGTGACGTCCTTCCCCATGTTTAGCTTAACAATCCATGTTGTTCGAAGTTTACTTCCAACTTTTGGGAATTTATGGAGGCTCACACCGTGTTTATAACTTGCAATGCACTACGGGGCGCAACAAAACGTGTGCGATCGCAATATGACAATCAAAATAAGAACTTACATGCTAATAGTGATGAGCGTGATTTCACTAGCTGTGATTTTTTTCATTGATAGTAATATTTCACAGGTAATCACTGCTACTCTCAAATCTTTGAAACTGTTACCAGTGATTTTTACAGTTATTTTCGCAATTATTATTTATGTATTGTTAAAGTCAAATAAATAAGTAATACTTGTTTGCTAAATTACGTAAATAATGAATAAAGGATCATAATTTTTTCTAGAATAATAGCATTTAATTTTCAATTATTTTCAATATTTGAATACACACGCTTATTGGAGTACAAATTTCTCAGCAGGTAGACAATTTGTGGATACTTCATAAGTAAACAAGCAATTTATTTTTTAAAGGGGAGTGAGATATTCATGATAATAAAGGTTTTCAAAAGTGAAATTATATACACTCTTATTATGTTATTTACAAATCGTGATTATAGAATATATATTTTGGTTATATCCATCAGAGTATGCCTACTTCGACGCCACATTCGCTAATCATCATCACTGTTTGTCTAAGTCGCAGGAAAAACTAAGTCATGGTTCCATGTTCACAGGTAAAAATCACTGATATCAGAAAGTGGAAGTCACAGTTATACCTGTGAGCATAAAATCACGAATTTACAAGGGGACCCCACGGACTGTAATCATGGATTTGGTTGAAATTTTAGGAGGTCAATCTGCAACATTAATATACCTTATGTATAAAAGGAGTTGACTCAATGGCCTTTCGTTTCGGAGAAAAAAAATTAAATATTTTACGTTTATTATTGTAGTGCCAGATAAGCCAAGTGGGAAGAAAGTTATACAACTTAACAGGGGAGCATAGTGGTTACTATCAGGTTCTGCGGATTTACTGGTCCGAGTTCGATTCCTGTAGTATTGAAACTTTTTTTCATTTTTTTCCATTATTTTTCCATTTTTATTTTTCATTTTTTTGATTTTTTTTTTGTTTTTTGCCCTTATTATTTGTTTGCACTTTGCATAATAACATTCACACACATAAGCAAAATTTTTTTCAATATTGAAAAATTTTTGTACAATATTTTCACGGATGGTCATTGGTGATCCGTGATTTGGTGGTGACAATTACGCATAGACCGTCGATAGTGCAAAGAGATCTTTATAGTTTCTTTTTTATTTCACACGCCACGGCAATGACTGACCGTGAAAATATCGTACAACACATTTTGCATTTTTTTTAAGCTGTGACGTTGCTTATGTATGCGGATGTTATTATACAAAGTGAAAACAAATAATAATGGCGGGAAAATACAAAAAAAAAAAAAAAAAAAAGATAAAAATGGAAAAATAATGGGAAATAAATGAAAAAAAACCCGAAAAACATATCAATACTACAGGGATCGAACCCGGACCTGTAAATTCACAGAACCTGATGTTAATAACTGCTCTACCGCTGTTAAAGTGTATACCTTTCTTCCCATTTGGCTTATGTGGCATTGCAATAATAAACGTAAAATATTTTATTTTTTTTCTCTGAAATGAAAGGCCATTGAGTCAAATCCTTTTACACAGAAGGCATACTAATGTTGTAGATTGACTTAAATTTTCCACCAAATCCGTGCGGTCCCCTTGTTAGTTCATCACTTCACGCTAAAGCGTTTCCCCAAGCTGATACCTTGATAGAGTAATTTCATTGAACGCCACTAGAGTACACGTCAATCGCTGTTTTTCGCGAATAGAGTCTGTGAGACCTAATTGGTAGCGGCATTGAGTGTGATACTCGTGGTTCGAATCTGAGTCGTAAAATTTTTCCTTCCATATTTTTTTTTTTTTTTTTTTTTTTTTTTTTACAAATAATATCATTACTTGATGTTTGGAGAATTAGCTCTGGTTCTTAGTTATTATTTCTCAAACAAAAAAAGAGAATGAATTAAGATCTCACATTTAAGCAATAACTATGTGTAGAAATTTTGTCAGGGAATTTTCAACTCCAACAGTAAGTTATGAGTTGGTTGCTTCTTCCTTTACTTTGGTCATCTCCAGCATTGCTTCCTCTATTATTTTTGTCATCTCTAGCACAGCTTCCTCATTAACTTTAGTTAGCTCCAGCATTGCTTCCCCCTTTACTTTCTTCATCACCAGCAGTGCTTCTTCCTTTATTTTTGTCATCTCCAGCATTGCTTCCTCTTTTACTTTCTTCATCTCCAGCATCACTTTCTCCTTTACTTTAGTGAACCATAAAATTTAAAACATACAAAGTATCAAATAATTTACAGTAAAATTTATATATATATATATATATATATATGTGAG
>JAHWFO010092776.1:6726774-6812327 GCA_023313115.1 Rhysida immarginata | reverse complement strand
CTCAGTTAACTTTCAGGCTTCACTGATGCAAGTTTCATACATATGCTGCTAGAGAGCTCTGAATTATAGTTAGAAACATGGTGACGTGAAACAGCACAATGAAGCAGCTTACTACAGTAGAGTTTTTAACTGCAGAAAACGTGCCAGCAATAGATATTCATCATAGATTGAAGGCTGTTTATGATGATCAATGTGTTGACATCAGTACTCTGCGACAGTGGTCTGTTTGTCTTCGTAATGAATGTGGTGCAACTCTCAACTTGTGCGATAAACAATAAAGTAGAAGACCACATTCTGCAACTGATGATGCTCATTGGAATCATGTCAATGAACTCATTAGAGCGAATCATCGCATAACACAGGAATGCTATCAATTATGTGTGGCATATCACAGGAGTGTATGCAGGCAATAATTGCAGGATTGGGATTCCAGAAACTTTGTGTAAAGTAGGTTCCACGAATGCTCCTTCCTGACATGAAACAAAAAGACTGGACATTAGCCAACAATTGCTTCTGTGCTATGAATGTGAAGGCATTGGTTTTTTAAGAATATTGTTACAGATGACAAATGGTGGGTACACCACTTTGATCCCGAAAACAAGAGATCATCAATGGACTTCTGCCACAAAGGATCACTGCACCAAAAAAGTTCAAGGCTATACGACCTGCAGGTAAACTCATGTAATTCTGGGATATTCAACGTGTGGTGCATATGGAATTCATACCTAAAGATGCTATCATAAAAGGATTCTATAGAGTATTATGAAACCCTAAAAAACTTTAAGCACGAATTCAAAGAGTTCGTCCATAAATGGAGCAGTCTCTCCTACAGGATCAAGAAACTCATCCGTACACCAGTGCGATGACAACAAGACAAATTCAGCATCTTGGTTTCACTGTTGTTGATCATCCTCCATACAGTTCAGACCTGGTGCCATCAGATTTTCATCTGTTCTCAAAACTTAAGAAACACCTGAGAGGGCATCACTTTGATTCTGATGGTGAGATGCAAACAGAAGTGAGGATGTTGTTCTGCAGCCAAAGTGAAACATTCTATAGTGACGGTGTCAAGAAACTGGTCACCCATTGGGAGAAATCTATTCATCGCCAGGGCAGTTATGAATGCATTATTTTAAACTTTTCGCATGCATAATCATGTCCCTCTATTGGTATGTGGCTGGCAAAAGCAGACATGCCCTATCTAACATGCTTTATACATGCACTGTGTTCTTTCATTCTAGTGTTTATCGCACGGCGAATGAAAAATAATTATGCAGTTACAAAGAGTAAAGTTGCAGAAAGTTACCATTTTTTGTTTTACTCAATTAAGTATACCCATTTGCAAATAAAAAAAATTGCACGGCATTACTTTTTAGCATACCCTTAGTAGTATAAAAACTATAGGAAACCCTTATCTGAAAAAATAAATCCAAAATATTTGAAAAAAATTTAAAAGCCTATTAAAAATTACTACATGGGTATGTTAGTATAGTATGTTAATAAGCCTTGTAGTATCTCCAAAGAATTAAAAAACTCTTGCAAGAACTTTCTTTGACATTCCAAAATACAGGGTGATCCAAAGGTCAAGGAAAAACTTTAAAACTCATTAATTTACACGTGAATTCAGATAAACAGATTCTGTTTGCACAGAAACGATTGAAATGAAGTCGGTTTTTGACCAACAGATGGCATTGTCAGGTTAGACATCAGTTTATGCACATTTTCAGACGATAATATGCCGGATTATCTATAGGCTTACAAATGTTCAATGTGTCATTCAGCAACACAGCCAGATGAGTTCTCAAATACAAAGATTTGAAGAGTAATATTAGTGTATTGGTTTGGTTGGTAATAACTCCTTTCAACTAGTATGGTCGTATCAGGACGGCTTTATAGGGAAAGCAAATTTTGTCTCGCAAGGGTTCTTTAACGTGCAGCCAGCAAACGACTACATGGGACCAACAGCTTTACTTCCCTTCTGAAAGAAGTGTGTGACCTGAAAAAATCCTCGTCATCCTCAGCCGAAACCGAACCCCATTTTCGGGCATCAGGGTGATCACGCAACTACTCGGTGAGACCGATTTAGTGTATTAAGTGTCATAATTTTATATTCACTTCCAAAATCTCAAACTAATACATAATGACCTTTATGGAATTTCAAAACTATCTTTTTTTGTCATTAATAATGATTTTATCTACAATTTTGACACGTTTTAAAAAATTTTAGATTAAGAATAAAGAATGTGAACCAAAGTTCTGTAATTTATCTCTAATTTTCCATACTTAAAATAAAGATTATAAAATTAGATATATTTAATAGCAGTATTATTAGATACATTATATTTTAGTTAGTATCATGAATTAAATTAAACTCTATAAGTTCAAAATAGAGAATTAAAATTTTCAGGCTCAAAAATTTGTTAAAGTTTCAATCCAATGAAAACTCCAGTCTTTCATCTTAGTTTCAATGAGGAGAATAATTTAAATAAGTTGCTCTTGCATTTCGTATGTGGTACTGCCAAAAGTCTTCAGACACCTTTATTTTATTGTGGTTTCAACTCCCATAATGCACTCTATTGACACTATCCTACTGTGATAGTAGAAGTAGCCTGTCACTACAATTTCAAATGAAGCAATTTGAATTTGTGTTTCATTTTATTATATTTAAAAGCAAAACGAATCTTTAATCGAGATTTTCAGTTGAATATCAAAAGATTAATTTTTTTGGTATCACATTTCTACTTTCACAACGAAATGATGGGGAGAGGTTGATCTCACGCTCCTTGCGTGTTTCAACTTCGTGTGTGTGACTAGGGAGGTGGACGCTAAAGGAGAGTGAGCTGCTCTTGAGAGAGAGGGGGTGGTGATATAAATTTAGAGACCGGGAAGGGGTTGCAAAGAGTATGATAGTGGGAGAATTTTCTAGACAGAAAGGAGTAGGAAAAAATAATTTGTGTTTGTTGTTTATCCTTTTTTGAATCTGGCCTTCCTTATTGGCTCAATGAAAAGATTGTTGAATAGATGAGGAGACGAGAGAGAAGATGCAGAAACTGCATGTGCAACTCCGTCAATATGAACAGTCATTATAAGACCCCTGAAAAGGAACTTGTATGAGACTCATGAGTTAAAAGTAAACAAAACATGTTAATTTTGAATGACATCATGCAATTTGAACAATGTGAAGAAAATGATGTGTAAGACGATATTTGCTGTATAGTAGAAAAGGAAGACTCAGATAAGTAAATTCCACAATAAGTGAGACTGAATTTAACAGATCCATTAATAAAGAGCTTTCTGAGGCTGAACTTAATTGAGATGGTTAACTCAACTCTTTGATGTTTCCCCTTCTCAGGATATTATAGTGACAGAGAGAATTCCATTCTGTTTGCATAATTAACGCATCCCAATTCTGAACTTATGTTCATTGTCATGTTCATTGAACTTATGGTGCCCAGCACGAAAGAAAAAGGAAACTGGCGCATGTATAAATGAATAAAACTCGTTCAACCAATCAGAAATGGACTGAAAACGAGGTATTACTTATACCAACAGGAGCTTAACTCACTCTTTTGCAAGTTCAACTTCGTTTTAACCTGATTTGTACACACCAATATTTCAAGGCAGCAGCTTGGGCATAACTTCCAATGATAAATCTCTTGCACCCATATTCAGCATGTTTTAAAACGAGTTTAAACTTGGATTCAAACGTGTGTTATATTCACCATGCGGTTAAGTTAACTTAAATATCACTGAGTTTAAGTTGCCCTCTACGGCTGCTTAAGTCGATCTTAGACTAATGCGCAAGTGCAGTGTATCTCCAACCGCTCCGGCCAAAGAAAAATAACATGGAGGATGATATGCAGTCGTTTCATACTTTGGAAGACGTATTTTATTTTTAAACAAATTCATTCGTCACAAACAAGTTCATTTGTTGACGATATCTGTGAAATTTTCCACGTATGAGACCAAAAGGTCTTTCTCAAACTGAGAAAAATTGAGAAAACTGAGAAAACTGTCACATTGCTTAAATATAAATTTGCTTTTCTGTACTCATTGAAAGTAAATTTATTCATATCACATTGTTGTTATGAAATTCTTAACACATTGTTATAACATTATTACCACATTGTTGTTATGATATTCTTACCATATTGTTGTTTAGTCACCAAGACCATGCTTGGAATGAAATCTGACCGGGACATCAGGTCATATACGCATCATAGGTCACGTGAAACTTTGAACCAACGACTGAAGTTGACACAACGACGTTTAGCTTACGCTACAGCTTAGCCAAGCTGCCGCCTTGAAATGTTGGTGAATAACAATCAGGTTTAAACTAAGCTGAACTTTCAACCCTGACTTGCAAAAGAGCGAGTTAAGCACTGAAACGTTATACATTGTTACATCTTCATACACTGTTTATGATAATATAACATTGTAAGATGTTGCAGTCTGCTGTTGCTGACCAATGACGCATATATGACCTGACGTCATGGTCACATTTCACTCCAAGCATGGCCATGGCGACTAAACAATAACGCTCTTGCCAATTTCCTTCACCAGTTTCTTGAAAGTTTCCTGCGATAACCGGCAGCGCCTTCGAAAATCAACTTCATCTAGTTGTACAAGATAGATAATCTTTTTTCTTCTTGGATTCATCCATTTGCGATGAATGAATTTATTTAGAAACAAAACTTCTTCCAAAGTACGAAGAGACTGCAAATCGTCCTCCATGTTGTTTTTCTTTAGCTGGAGTGGCTAGCATGCACATCAGTTTAAGATCGACTTAAAGTGGCCCTAGGGGGCAACTTAAACTCAGCGACTTTTAAGTTGACATAACTGGATGGTGAATACGAGTTACGCTTAAACCAGAGTTTAAACTTATTTTTATCTTGGAGATTAAACAGGCGTTATTATCTTAAGAGATTTTTTTTCCTTTGATTATTTCTCTTTTTTTACAAGTGTGACTTAGATCAATAACTCCCTACTATTTAAAGAATTACCTACATAAATTTAAGAAATAATGATTTGAATCACATCTAACAAATGTGCCTCTCCCAACTACTTTAGTTAAGTGCAAATCTCCATTATTAAAGTGGATCTGCGATCGGTCTGTTGGGGTCACATGGTCAGGCTATGGCGGAGTGAGTGTTTGGGAAGGTGGCAAAAAAATACCTGGGCTATTGTGACACAAACAAAGCCCCTAAAAAAGGTAAATGATCAAGCTGGTATAGCATCCTTACGAGATATCGGTCTATGCTACTGGTGGGTCTAGCAGACTGTGTCATAACCCACTGACATGTGATTAGTAAACATCATACCAACACAAAACAATCAGGTATCTTGGTTTGTCTCAAGAAATACTGGCTGATGCAGTTAAGGCAGAAAGTCAAAGAAAAACCAATGTCTACCTTCTCATTATCATCCGGAATAGTTTGAAAGTTTCTGGCAGCTATGGGCAAGGTTAAAAACTGGATACCTAGGTTCCACACAAATTCACTGAACAGCAGTTCACAAACCAGGATGTTGTGATTCATGCTGTCAGTGATTTCTTAGACCACTTCAATGCCAGCTTCTGTGACTGTGTCAATTTTCGCACCGAAATCCAGTTGGGCACAGTGTATGGGTGCTGAGGGCAGAAAGAAAAATGCATTTTTTTCATTTGTTACTGCTATTTTTTAATTTGTGTTAGAATTTGCCAATACAGGATGTCCCAAAAGGTCCTTTACAAATTTTAGGTGCTGGTTTATCGGAGCATGACGAACAAGTTTTACATAGGAAATTGTTTCCAAAAACGTGACCAGCCATCACCAGAAAGTGATGTTCACAGGCGTATTAGAGAGTTGAAAGCAGGATTCCCTGTATACAAGACAACCATAACATCTGCCATCGACCTCGCCACCAGAATCATGAAAACAGGAAAATATCCGTGACATACCTGTACAATTTGAACGAGTCCGTGATCCACTGCAGTGGATGGACGGAATTTTGAAAATTTTCTGTAACCATGATTCTTAAGTTTGTTTTTGTTAATAAAGTCACGTTAATATTTTTGCTTGTCAGTCATGTTGCTGTAGCATCTGTTTGATTTCCGGACACAACTTCATATGTAAAATTTGTTCATCATGGTCTGACAGACCAACACAAAGTTTGTAAATGACCTTTTGGGACACCCTGTATAAGATATGCCAAGAGTGTGAATTAGTTTATTGAGGTCAGTAGAGATAATGTTGAAAGATAATAGGAACAAAATACTGTAATTAAGGAAAATTAAGGGAATGGAATAAGCTATAAAGAACGTGAGAACTTCTAATAAACAAAGATGAATGAGAAAAGAAATACTATTCGCACAACACCCATCCGCACAATGTTATCATTTAACCAATCATGTAATAGATATATTTTAAACACACCTGTAATAAATTTGATGTTACTATATATAGATAGGCTGGTAAGGCTTTCATATGCACCCTTAAAAAGCCTGGAATAAATGGCAAAACTAGTCGGGAAATCTTGTATTTTTTTTTCGCTATTACAATAAGCCCTTTTTAAATTTCATAAGAAAGACGGTACAATGCTTGTATATTTTATAATGTTACATATTTCTTTTTTCATTATCTTGTGGAGCATCTGGTCCCATAAAAAATTTCCTTAATCACAAAAGTCACATGGTGGCCAGACACTTATTAGAAACTGGAGACACCTCTCCAGGGAAAATCTAAAATTATTAAGGAATATCAACAATGACTACTTACTTGATGCATTCAATACCTTGGAAATAAAGAAAAAAGAATCGAGCCACCTAAAAAACTGTGACAATGATCCCTTAAGCGATTCCAGATTGTTTAAATTTTCAAAATTTTTCAAATTTTTAATCTTCTTATTAATTTTATTTATTCTTTATTTTGATATTTTTGTAAATAAAATTTCTTATTCTGTAATTATGATTTTTGTAACATTTGATAATTAAATGAATGCGTTTTACACTTTATTTGAAACACCCTGTATTTTCTTCATGGCAAGGGAATATCAATAAGACAAATTGCTGTCACAAACTGTTGTTCAAAATGTCATTAAAAAAGACCAAGTCAACATCATAAACCCAGGGACCATAGGCAAATTCAAGTTCTATGAACAAATGTCAACTCGTGAAATTGCATATGAATTGCAAACACCAGCGTCATCTGTATCCCATCATACTATGTGGAATAGCTTAAATTCAAATACCCATATGAAGTTTAAAAACATGAAGGTGAAACCCAAGCTCATTGCTGCTCATACATCAGCCCAACGTGCGTGGGCTAAGGAAATGTGAAATTAAAGTCTTTTCTAATGAAAACGTTTCTTTTTTGATGGTCTGGATGCAGATATCCTTCATATTGGCATGATTTATGAACTCATCGAAGACAAGATTGAGTAGACAACAGGCTAGGGGTAGAGTGATGGTCTGGGCAGCATTCAAAGTAGGAGGCAAGGCTGTTATTGTGTTTGTGAATGACAAGATGAATTGAAAGATGTACAAATGTTTAATCCCATTTGGACCACTCATATGTGGTACAAACTGGAAATATCTGCAAGACAATGCTTCAGCAGACATTTCGGCATCCACCAAGGACTGATTCAAAAAAGAAAAGATCGATAAGATTTTGTTGCCTTCACATTCACCTGAACTCAACCCCCATTGAAAATGTGTGAAGTATGATGGTGAAGATTATATATGCCAAACAAACACTACCATCATATGAATGATCTGAAAGTTGCAATTGTGAATGCTTACCATACAAGATTTTAAAAAAACTTAACAACTTGATGACTGACAAAATGATAAAGGTTATGGAGAAGAAAGGATGGCCAATACATTGCTACTTCAAAGATTTTTTTAATTATTTCAATATTCAGTTTATAATTTCGTTTACATGGAATGTGAATTTTTGTTTAATTAAAAGACTACTCAGAATTTATGAATTGTTTAAATGTTATTAACATTTTTTTATGTTTATTAACTTAAGAAAAACTTGAGATTCTTAACAATAATCTCAATAAAAAGTTATTGCATTGTTCTGATTGAGTTTATATTTTCTTGACAGAGTGTAATTTATATAAGACCAATCTTTTAAAATTTAGAATCTCATTGTTAAGACTTATTTTTATGAGTTCCACTGATGTAACATACAGTCGAACCTTGTTAATATATATTTCAAGGGACTGAGCAACAATATATACAGTCGAACCTCGATATCTCGAATTCCACGGGAACAGAAAAAAATTCGAGATAAAGAAGTGTTGAGATATGGAGGGTTACTTTTAAATCAAGATTTTTAGGTTAATAAAGGTACTGTGAGAGTACAGAGGAAATAGGAGATAAAAAGGTACATATACAGACTTACTTATTAGCAACAGAAGTGCACAAACTGCACATGCTCAAATATCTCGTATGCAACAAACTTGCCAAGGACATCGAAAAATTTTTTTGTAAATTTTTTCCGTAACGCACGAGAATCGTCTTACTAAGCAAAGGGACGTCAAATATTTTCACTTTGGTACGAAAAATTTCTCATAATGAAAAAAATGTTAACTCTCTAATGTATTTAATTTCGCTTTCATTTCGCTGGCGCATGAAGTCAAAATTCGACTTACTGAGGTTTTCCGAGAAAATGTTTTGAGGTAACGAGGGAAAATTACATTGAATTAAAAGTGAAATTCCAGGGAAATAAAATTTTTTCGAGATATCGAGGTTTTTGAGATAACGAGGTTCGAGATATCGAGGTTCGACTGTATATTAACGAGTTTTATGCAGGTTTGAACTATGATTCACTGAAAATTCCAATTCTGTTGTGATAGGAAATAAGCTTGAGATTATTATATGCTCCATATAATTTTCAGGCATTTATTTATTTTGGGGCAAAAAAACTCCGTTATCGAAGTTTGGCTACATGGACGTATATAATTGCAATAAATTGCATTCCTTATAGTGCTATGCAATTGTGGAAGCTCAGGTGGAAACTATTGCGAATTCTAATCAATGCATCGACAATCAAACAATGTAGTGTATCGTATTGGAGTGGAATTGAAGCATACTGGCAATTCTTTGTTCATGAGGAATAATTTCAAGCCCCGATCCCTATCATGAAGGAGGTTCAACGGGTTACCTGCTCCTTCCATGATAATAATTAAGGGAAAGTACATGCTGATTCCTTCAGTACATTGTGCATGTGGCTCCAGACATCTAGCTTCCATAATCTCACCCTTCGTAAACATATTCAGTATAATTTTGATCAATGCATCAAAATGCACAAGTTTATACAAGCACTGAGAACCAATCGGAATTCGCAATCATCCAATAACACATGCTTCATTGTTTGTGTTAATGGAACTAATCAGAATTAATGGAATTATTGCGTGCCACGTGCTTAGATAACTGTATGACTATTTTTTAATAAACTTTTTTGGAATGAATTTTATAAAAAAATATACATTATCTGGGATTTGATTATACATTAAATGGTTGGGTTTACATAGAAATAGCTTTTCAAGGGAAAAAAATATATAAAGCAGGATTATATATTAAACAGTTATCTATTAATGAGGTTTCAACGATATATGAATTATTCAGCTTTGGCATTCAGTTACCAGGTAGTTTATACAAAATTCTATGGAACTGCTTCCTATTTTGAATTTGATGAACCACAGGATAGACAAAGCAAGGGCCTCTCTCTTTCACTTTGCCTATATTTATTCTGTTCTTTGGCTATACAACAACCAACAGTGGACTTTCTACATTATAAATTTAAGCTGCATTACTATGAATTTAGTCTTTAATTTTAGCTATCAATACACTGAGCCTTATGAATCAGAAAGAGGAATTAAAACAGAATCAAAATGCACTGAAGAGCAAAGCAATTGACTCAGCCTACAATTCGGCACTTGAGAGCATCTTTCTCAAATTGTTAATTAAAAAATGATGATTTAGATGTCTTTTATAAAGCTACCAAAATCAGTCTTTCAATAATACCAAACATTTATTTCAGCTGAATTTGGAAAAGAAGCCCCCAAGTGGACAATTATAGAGGCAATTTTTTGCTCACCAATATGCTTCTTTGAGTAGAGCAGGAAAAAACAGACTTTTATTTTATTCTATGCATTTTAAATCCTATAAGAAAGAGATGTTTAATATAAGATTAATAACTTTAAAAGAATGGAAAAAATTCTAAGTGGAAGCTTGAAAATATTTACTAATTACTGCTTACAAAAAAAGAAAAGAAATTTCCATATTCTGATAAAATATAGAATATTTCCATTCATTTTGAAACTTAAGGTCCAATTGTAGCTCAATATGAATGTTGTTGAGTTTGATCCCAGGGTACGGAAATTTCTTTTCTTTTTTCCAGTATTTAAACTAAAAGAATGATTTATGATCAAATTGGACCAGAGGAACCTAACAAAATTTAGCAATACCTCTTAATCCACAAAAAAAAATCGGAATGCATAAATTTACATGATAATTTCAGTAACGACACAGCCATCCTCAGTAGGGAAAAGTTCAAAATGACTAAAACTCCTGAAGAAAGTGAGAACCGGAAAGGAAAATATAGAAACAAATAACGGAATAAGAATATGGAAGCTCTGAGATTAAACAAGATTGAAAAAATTTATTGGGCCATTTTCTGTTCATCAATCTATTGCCAAGGTCCCTTATAGAAGATTCTAATAAATTCTTGTTAAGAATCAGTTGTGTTAAATGAAAATTGTTTTTATCAATTAACTATCTGGTCAAAAAAGAAATATTTTGTCACTGCAAAGTTGCCTGACCTATTATATTTGATGTGTCTAAGATATTCTGCCCATTTTTTTGTGACTGCTCTCCTCACGTGAGCTTGATGTATCATACTGCAAGAGCGAAAAGCAGTTTCAGAGAAGTCATATTTAAAATTTTGGGGAATTCTTATCTTTAGCATTGAATAACAAATTTTTTAAAGGAAAATTCGAATATTTGAAAGCTACAGAAAAGTCAAATTTTATAAAAATGGAACTTAACATCTCTGATAGAGAACATTAAAGAAATGGGAAAGAACATGTTATTGTCGTTAATGAGGGAAAGAGTAGTTATTTTGGATTGAACTTTTTAAATGTCCTTTTCTCAGAATATTTTCGATTATTGTATATGATTGTAGCTATTTATCTTCATTGTTCAATTGATGTTTGAAGGAGATTGTTGATGGCTGAAATTAAACAAGGTAGTTAAAAACTGAAATTTTTTATGAAGTGGTTGGAATTGCTGTAGTTAAATTGAAATTGCCACAGTGTTTGATATACATGTACCGTATGTCAAAATCTAAACAGTCACCTGCATTCATGATTTTGACATTCATTCATAGTCATTAATTCACTACTTTCTTCTAGTGTTTATGTGAAGGAGTGAATGATGTCTATTTTATAGAGGTTTTGTCAATTGTTTAAATGTAGAAAGAAATCACTCATGTGTAGGGTGACCAGATTTTTTACGACGCTAATCTGAAACACAGCCGTGAAGAATCCGGAAAAAATCCAAGACACCTAATTTTTGACAATTAAATATATCAACATCCAATTAATAATATATATTTATCCTTTTTATTAAAAAAGGATGCTTACTTATTGCAGGGCAGTACACTGAAATCGGGACTGTCTCGCAAAATCCGGGACATCTGGTCACCCTACTCATATTGTAAAGTTCAATCAGGAAGAGATGAGGAAATTATCTACTCCAGGTTCAGTGTTGTAGATGGTAAAAATGTCGTCCAAGCAATGAAGCCATACTTCTGGGAAACAAATCATTCTCAGAAAAATTATAAAAACGTTGGCCAGAAAGGTGCTTAGACAATTGCTTATAGGGTTAAAAATTTTCATTTTGTAAAGTTTCTGAACAAATTAGAAATACTTGCTTTTAATACATAATTTGGCAAGAAGGAATTTCGAATATTTGTGTTTGTTAAAACCAGTGTTTAGAAGAATCTGCTCAAAATTATTCAAGGTGAATTCCAAGGTGCAGCAAGGAAAGAGTGACCAGAAAAAGGGACGAAGATGTAACTTTTTCAAATGAGTGAAATTAGCAAGAGAGTAAGATTGGAATTGACGTCAGAAATGAATGGACGAACCTTAAATCTGGTTTATGTGCTTTGGGTAAGGCATATACGAGGCATATTCAGAAAATAAGTTCTGTTTTGTAATAAAAACAAAACTATTATACATATTTTCAAAATTTTTTCTTTACCACATTCTGTATATTTTCAACTATTTTTGTACATAGTTTCCAAATTTATTTAAACACTTGTCATAGCACTCAGTAAGCTTCTGCATGCTCACTTCATAGAAGCCTGCTGTCGGTGAGAAAAACCAAGCAGTTTTCAGTTAAGATGTTGAACTCCTTTAGATTCCAGAATAGGTGGTAGTCACTGGACACGAAGTCCAGACTGTAAGGTGGGTGGTCAAGTTGTTCCAACTAGTCAGATCTTTTGGTTGGGAACAAGTTGGCCACATGTCTAACAATCTGGACCTCGCGTCCAATGACTACCACCTGTTCTAGTATCTAAAAGCCTGGATTTCAGCAACAATGAAGAAGTGAAAACTGTGTGGCTTTCCTCACCGGCAGCATACAGAAGTTCTTTGAGCGCTATGGCAGGTGTTTAAATAAATTTGGAAACTATGTAGAAAAATAGTTAAAGGTATAAAGAATTTGGTAAAGAAAGAATTTTGAAAATATACATCTTTTGTCAGAAAAGTTCCAAGATAATTTTTTTTATTTCTGAGTTTACAATACTAAAAAGGAACACATTGTTTTTATGTTACCTGGTATGTGTTCTTACTTGACATGATCTTGGCCACGTTTCTGTGCAAACTCACTAGCTGGCAGGGCTGTGCTTAGCAACAAACTGTTCGGGTTGTTGTCGCATTAGTTAAGGTGACACAATGGATGCTGATTGTGAGCAAAGAGTGAACATTAAGTTCTGCGTTCAGCTCAGGAAAACCCTTAGTGAAACGTGGAACATGATTAAGCAAGCATATCGAAGTCTTGATACGTTTGCGACAAGCAATTCGACGTCGCCGCCCTGATTTGTAGCATTCTCAGAACTGGTTTTTACTGCATGACAATGCAAGACCCCCATACTGCTTTATCTGTTAATGAGTATCTGGCCAGACATTCTGTTATTGCCATCCCATATCCACCATATTCAGCCGACCTCTCGCAGACATCCAACGGGCTGTGACAAATGAGCTTACAAGCATCACAGTTGAAGATTTCCCTGCTTGCTTCCAAGACTTCCAGAAACGTTGGCAATTGTGTATAGATAGCCAAGGGGACTACTTTGATAGGAGCTAGGATCATTACTTGGCAAGTGCAATTTTCTATTTTTTACGACCTTTGTCCTGGAATTTTTCTGACAAAGGATGTATATGGTAGTTTTGTTTTTTTATTACAAGAAGGAACTTATTTTCTGAATACACCTTGTAGTTATGGGTAGGGTTGAAATTAAAAATGCTACGTGAGAGGTTATTCGAAAACATTCTCAGAAAAAACCAAATACTTAGAAAGTTAAATCAGAAATGATTATCCTTTCTCCTATTAACACAAAAATTCTTTACCATTTCTTCAATGACGATTTATCAGAGGTTTAAGTCTCACTTTCAAAAAATTAAACTTTTCTACAGCCGTGAAAAATCCGTGAAAAATTTGTTACTCCATTCTGAAGACAAGGCTTCTCCAAATGTTAAATCTGATCAGAAGTTTTACAAAATCAACCACTGTGCAATATTGGTGGTACTGGAGTCAATGAAAGAGAAATAAAAGACAGAAAATATGTTAGTCTTTTCAAATTTCACAGGCTAGACAAATCTATGATGGCCAAACATCCTTTGGAGTTGATTGACAAAGAAACACTCCATTTAACACAAGAAACAATTTATCGGATGGTTATAAAAATTTGCACATATCAAAAGTCCTTGATAGCAGATTGATGAAAACAATAAAGACTGAATAAAACTTTGATTCCCGTTTAATCTCGACAATTCCACTGACTAAGTAACTCGAATATTTCTTCCGCTTTCCAGTTTTTGCTTTCTTCAGTTATATATATATACTTTCTCTTTTTAAGTTATAGTTGCTTTGAATTTTTTCCTTAGTGAAAGATGGCTGTGTTCCTGCTGAAATGATTACAAATGTTCCAATTTCTTTGTGGATTAAGAGGTACTGTCAGATTTTATTTGCTTCTTCCCACAGTTTCTTGTCTGGTGAAAAAAATCTACCAAAAATAAAGTTGTTTATTTCAAGTTGAATTTAAGTTGTTTCATTCAATCCAAAAAATACAGGATTGGGGTATCAGAAAGGCTTCAAGAGATTAGAAATGTTTTTGCAAAGTGCTAAAACAAGTAAAAAGAACAGAAGCATGAATCATAGTATCGTTTTCATTCTTTAAGAGTACTTGAATACTATACTAATAAATAATAATAATAATTTCTAATAATAATAATAACAACATCAACAACAATGAATAGTACATTTACATATACATTAATTAAGTTTACATAAAATCACACAGTAAATTTACATAAACATTATTTAAGAAAAAAATTTTTGGAAAAGATATAAGCTTGTATTATTAATATTTTAAAAATTATTTATAATTTTCAAAATACAATGTAAATGTTTTATGCAACTACCTTGTATGACTGTAGTAAATTAAAACCATTTCATTAGAAATCAATGATAAATTGGAAGGAATAAAATATAAAAAAAAACACTTTATAAGTATTTTCAAGATCAGCGTATCTTCAAAATAGCTTGTATATATATTCATAGCTTCTTTTATACGTTGATTCAAAAACTGTAGTGACATTCTCTTCTAAACTCAATAAACAGGAAAGGAATAAACGTTGGGTTGAGCGTGCGACAGCAATTTGGGTGGTGTTCATGTCAGCTGTGTGTCAGGTGGCTAGATAGGTGATGGGTGTGGTGGTAGGTGTGATAGGTGTGGGTGAAAAGTAGGTTTCCATAGGTATGTGGGTATTGGTGATGGTGACGGTAGTAGTGGTGATCATCATGGTGATAAGTGCAGGGTATCCTGCTTGTGCTGCATTCTTTCACCACAGCTCACACCAACAACACATTACTAATGCTGTGGTGATATGGAAATTTAACATTTTAAAACATGAATTATAAAATCACCATGTTTCATTTTTTGCTCATTCTAAATTCATGGGAATATACATTCATTAAAACTTGATCAGAAACTGGTCATCAGAAAACTTTACATAAAGACTTCACTTTCTTTAGATGATCCTTGACAAAATGCCATATTAAATTAATTAAATAAAAATGCAGCATTCAGTCATTAAAATTTTGCTTATAATTATTTTTAAAAATTATAGCTCAGTCAATTCAGAGTAATATTATTATTATCTAATAATATTTCGTTATACAGACTACCGTTATAATTATAGCATGACACAGAATTTCTGTAGATAATACTCAAAGTTTTCTTTTTAATACTGGGTTAGGATCAAATTTTAAACCAACATACAGATTTAATTAAATTTTTAGTACAATTTTATAAGTTCTCGCTATGTAGAAGAGGAAAAAGGCGAGACAGAAATTCTACACACTAAAAGAGTGAAAGAATGCAGTTGTCAAGATAGAAGGAGGGATGGAGTTTCATGCTTAAACTTCATGCAACCATGCATAAGTGCAAATGAAGCAGTGCAACAATGCATGCATTCAGCACCCATAACAGAAAGGATAAAGAGGAAGGAGTGAACCTAAGGACCGTGGAGGAAGTTTTAAGGAAGAGAGTGGGCAAGGGTATCAGTAGCATAATACATACCATCTTCACCAGTTCGAACAGTGATTGCTGGGGAAGGAGGACCATCCCCAACAATCGTCCCAGCAAGAATCATTATCTTGTATTCAGTCCATCGCTCAAGCCCATCTAGGACGTAGGAGCTCTGACTAGCGTCTGTTGTGACCTCTCGAGTTTCCGAATCGCTGCCTGATGCCTCCACGTACTTGATCTTATAGTAAGTAATAACCCCATTTTGGAAATCGGCAGGAGGGGGTTGCCATTGCACGCGCACAGTGCGGGAGTCGACTGTCTCACCTCGCACATCTTGCGGAGGAGCGCCTGGAACTGGGTTAAGGGGTAGGACAGGATGGTGCAATGAACAAACAAAATCCATCAACACAATCAACTCACCATCATCCAAATTATAAACAAAAAAAATCATCATTTTATAAAAAATATAAAGTTTTATAAATAAATAAAGCAAAAAAACAAAGTAAAAATTAAAATAAGTAAATTAAAAAAAAACTAAAAAAAAACCAAACAACTCTTGCCATATAAACCTAAAAGTATTCTTCATCAATGCTATGATGATTTAACATTTTCTAGATAATAAAATATTTTAAATCACTGGTTTCATCGTACACTTTTTAGAAAAAAGGAACGGTTTGTTAAAGATCCTTTCATTCACACAGTGTAGATAATAGGGTTTAAATCTTCAAATTTTGAAATGTTTCTAATAGAGGATAAGATATCCTTTGTAGCAGTTATCAGGCTGAAGCATTTATTATCAAGCACTTCAACTACTATAACAGGATCATGTGTCACTGCACCTGCAGCAGCAGGACATTATCATAAAGCTCTTAAAATAATTAATAATTACTGTGAAAATGTGCATAATTTTTATTTTATAAAAAAGAATAAATTAAATAGAAAAATTATACATATTTCCTATACATTTACATATCAACATATAAATATATAGTTAATTAAATTATATAAAAATATTTAAGGAATTTCAAGTGCAGTGCTTTTAATATTTTGTATGCTATCTAGATTGAGGCAGTGGTTTTGATGGTGGTGGTGATTGGTGATGTGGTGGTGCAGGGTTTGGTATCAATTCTACGTGCTGGGGAAAATAAGAGAGACAATTACTATGTGGCAAATGAGACAGCCCAAGCGGTGCAATCACAGCGCTGCCTTGATATAATGGAGGCAGGGTACAAAGGGATAAAAAATTTTTTTGCTTGTAATCTACAGATGGTGAATGGGTAACTTCTCCAAATGTTGATGGCATGCTGTTGTGTTGCTCGCTCGCTGCTCAAATTTCGCAACTGCATAAAAACAAGATTCATGAAGAAAGAAGGTCATTAATTTAATCGAGGAAAATCATAAATTTTGAATATTTCGTGGTTTCACATGTTTCAATTAAGATGTGCTATTCGTAAATATGTTATCAAATTTTTTATTGAAAAAAAAAATTTTTCCTCTTTTTTAAGCAAAAAAATAGTTATGCACCTTCTTTCTTTTTTATTCAAAAACTGAATACCCATATTGAAGTATCCCGATTTTATCAAAAAAATAAAAAATAAAAAAAATGAAAAAAAAAAATGAAAAAAAAATTGGGCCTTACTGTTTCGATGCTTTGCAGTGACACAAAACAGTACAATTCTTAGATTATTATTATTTTTTTTTTTTTTAAAAAAAGATCAATGGGTAGCTTTAAAAAGTAAAGAAAGAAAGGAGTATGAAATCACTACATGTATAAAATAATTCAACCTTACCTGCTAACACAATAAGCCTTAAATATTTTTAAGGGATACGTGAGGTCTTTCATTTAGTAAAAATAAAAAAAAGAAAACTAACAAAATATAAAAATAAGTAATAGTCAGAGAAAAAAAAAAAAAGAGAAAGAAAAAGAGAAAAGAAGAGAAGACAATTACCACCACATCAACAAGTCACATTGACTTACCTGCCTGCAGCCCCTGTAGTAAGTTTCACCTCCACCATCCCCACTCCTAAGGATGTTCAACTTAGGCAGATGGGGGAGGGGGTCACAATATCAACATTACTATTAAGTCAAATTACTAACAAACATATTAATATTAGAAAAGAACACAATTATATTAAGCTACTGAAATTATCTGAGCAATGCAAAATACTATCATGCTTTTTTTTTTTAAAGTCTATTTAAAATTTGACTTAACATCTCTATAAACATTTAAAAAAATGAAAGACAAAACTAATGGGGGAAAAAACAAAAAAAATAAAAAAAAAAAAATAAGCGACAAAAAAATAAAATATTAAAAATGCATAATATATATATAAAAAAAATTAAAATTAAAATTATCAAAAAATTTCAAAAGTAACAAAAGATTAAAACTATAAATTAAAATTTCAAAAAATAAAAAAAATTAAAAAATGCTTAAAAATAAATTTTGCAATACAATTAAAAATGTTATGCTGATAATTTAAAGGCTATTTATAATAAAATGACTTTAAGAATGAACTTAATTTAAGTATATTAAGAGCTGTTGTTTCAACAAATTTTTCCTAAAACTGTGCTCACCAATGTATTTGCCTTATCCCTTAAAACTTTCTAATAATGTTTTTTTTTTCTTTAAAATTAGAATTTTTCCTTATTATAATTACTATTATTGTTATTTAATTATTTATTTATAATTTTACATTTTAAATTAACTTGATTTAAACATTATTCTACTAAAAAAAAACATAAATATGCTCATAACCAATAAATATTCAAGCGTGAAATTTTCAAATGGATAGCTTACCAAACTGTTCGGTTTTGACAGGAATAGGTGGAGTTGCTGCACCTTCTCCTTGGCGAGATGATGCTGCAACCCAAACATAATATAGTGTGTTTGGATGGAGTCCTGCTAATGTATAAGTTTCAGCTACTGGGATGGAGCGATGATGGTGTTCTTTTGTGAATGTATCATTCCAATATAGTTCATAACTGACAATCGTGTCTCCAGAATGTGTTGGTCGCATCCACATCAACTGCACAGAAGTTGGAGTAGGAGACACCCCGCGTAAATTTGTTGGTTGAGTCGGAACTGAAATGATTCATTAAAAATCAAACATTAGGTAAGTTTTCACTGGAAGAATAAGTTTTAACTCTGATAAAATTTTAATTCTTTTGTGTTAATTTTAAATGAAATTTAAATTTTCAATAAATTCTGTTAAGATCCAATATTCTCAATGATTTACAGGGTATCAACAAATGTATGACGGTATTTTGCTTGCTTATAATTCCGGCTTTTATTGCATGAATGCATTGACATTTTAGAGACTTATTCTTATTCCTTACTTTTCATTACGCATCATGTGTAGCATGGCTTCATGAAAACTGGTATCACCGGGCCCTTTTTTTTTGCAAATGGAACAATTAACTGGGAATCTTATCTGGACATGTTGACACTTTATGTGCTGCCGCAGATCCAAGATATTGTGGGATTGTATTTATGTGCGTCTGTAGTGCTTATGTGAACAAATGCAATGCCATTCACATGGATCAAAACAAGGACCACCTCAGTGAAGTCTGATAGACTGGGGTCATAACTTTCTTATTGTCTCTTATACGAGGTGTGATCCAATTTCCCAGATTGGAGCTGTATAATCGAAATGCCGATGGAATTTCATTGTGAATGAAGCAGTTCTCGCCTGTATAGATGCCGTTTTGTTACAATTGTTGATATTGTATTGTGATTTTTTCATTCTTTGATGTTGCATAAAAAATTCGTACATTGCATAGGTCAATTGTATGGGTCAATTCATAGTTCTGCTGTGATATTCTGAAATGCCTTTGTGAAGATGTCAGCAGGAAACTGCCAAAAGTGTGTGAGCAAAACAATGGGTTTTTCATCACAATAGCATGCTCTCCCATAATTCATTTAGTACACAATAGTTTTTGACCAAGAATTCGAAGAACGTCCTCCACCACCCACCTTATTCATCAGAAGAACTGTGAATTGAGTGTCTGATCCACTGGCATGAATTCTTTATGCAATGTCAAAGAACGAAAAACCGTAATGCAACATTAACAACTTCTGACATAACGGCGTCTATACAGGTAAGGGCTGCTTCATTCATGATGAAATTTCATACCCTACCCCATAAAACAAGTACCTACCGCGATCCGTCAATGTTCATTTCGGTTATACAGCTCCAATCCGGGAAATTTTGGATCACATCTCGTATTTTGAAGTATTTTCGGAGATGTTTATTGTAAGTTGGGTCTTGTGTTGACATATATTAATCAAAAAATGGGGGTTCAATAATTCAGCACTTGTTTGTTTGGAAAATATAATTTATTATCCAAATGTGGTTTGATTCCTCTTCAGTGGAAATAATGGAAAGAGAATAGAAATGGTTATGGGTGAAGCCTTACCCTTACGTCTGATGTGACTGGTTTTCGCTTTTTTTTTTTTTTGCCAATCGCACATTATTAGGGAAGGATTGGGAGGAGAGTAGGATGGTATGATGATAGTTTTGGAGTCGTTTTTTTTAAAGGAACTTGTGTATTCTCATATTTATTAAGTAGCGAAAGAATGGAGCTACTTATTGTTTTCACAATGTTCGTCTGTCTGTCCATCCGTCCCCTTCATAAATTCCGCATTTTTTGAGGTAGAACGTTGAAATTCGGAATGTAGCTTACTATGGGCATGTGCACCTTTACTATTTAGTTTGGTTTTGATTGGCCCACTGGGGTCGGAGTTTCGGGGGCGAAAATTAGACGGGACCAAAACGTCTACGCGTATTTATGCATATAAAGGAGTGAAATTCGGTATGCAGGTTCCTCATCACTGTAAAGTTTGGGCCAAATTGTCCCAATAGGGTCGGAATTGTGGGAGTGGCAATCACTTGGTCTTTAGAACTTTATGGCAACATATAGGGTGTGATATATCATTCGATCAAAAATGATGAGAAAGGAAAGAAGATAGGGTTCTTTTATATTTTCTAAATACAAGGTTCGAGAAAATCAATTTTTGATTAAAAATAAATGGGGGGGGGGGGGGGGAAAAAAGGGGGAGATGAGGGAAAAAAAAAATAGATGAACTCAGGGCTTCCGCTACTCTCCTATACCTTCCTCGGGAGGCTTAATTTCTTGTTTAATCTTAAATTTCTAACAAATTGAACGAACTAAAATCCTTTGATTCTAATGACTTTAATCCAATGATTCTTGCACATGGGCACCATTCTATAAGCATTTAAAAAAACTTCTACTGTATTATTTATGTGATAGATCTGTTCTGAAAATGCATCTTTAATTTTTCAGAAGATTTACATTACGTGACAAAATATTCGAATTTTTAAAATAGAATCAAAAGTACAATTTTTCAAATACAAGTCACTTGTGAATTAAGATTTTGAAAAAAATTTAAATACTTACCTCCTTGCTGAGTTTTGACTTGCACAGGACCAGATAATGGGCCTGCACCAATACTTGTAAATGCTTGAACTCTGATTGTGTAGATTGTCCTTGATTCAAGATCACTGATTGTAGTTAATTGGCTGTTGTCAACCATTTGAGAATTCCATCCTGCTAATGGTTGATTGGCATTTGTTGTATAATACACCTTATATCCCTATAATAAACAACCATTCAGATTTAATTAGAATTGATCTTCTGAAATAATCAATGATTAGATAAGTCTACTGTAAAAAAATAGCTTTAATATGTTAGAAAAAAGAAACCTCTTATCCACAAGAAATTTCAAGAATTTATACTTAGAAATTATATATAGAGAGAATATAATTTTCATTTTTTTACAAACGTCATACCACGAAAGTTATTAGATTATTATTATATTTGATATCATACGATATTTTAATTAAATAGAGAATATTTTAATTCCAATTATATGATATTTTTCTCTGGATAAATTCCATCAATTCCATCTCAAAGCTCTTTACTATGTGATATACATATCATACAATGATTACTTTTTGGAGGACAGTCTGTAACACAAATATAAATTAAATGAAAATTACATGTTCAGTCAATGTTTAGAGTGCTTTGGCAAACTTGAGGATTTAGCAGAAAATTAATATAATGATCAGACTGATAATGATGATGATAACATTTATTATCTACTGATATCTGATGTGAGTTATTGTGAGCAGTTCACTGATTTGATGAATAAGCTTATTTTGGAGCAGATGGAACTATAATAAAATACAATAAAGTGATTCAAAAGTTCATATCCGATTTGTAAGTGTGATCCATAAGTAGGTAATGACCTGCCTACCATTGGAAAAAGGGCATCATCAAGTTTGTTGAGGTTGTCAGTAGAGGTCTCCCCAGTCTCAGTTGTTTTCGATATGGCAACCCCAACAACAGAAAGTGCTTTGCATCCTCTGCTTCAACAAGTGCGAGTCAGTGACAACCGTTCAGCACAAATTTCATATAAGATTTGGAATGAAAGACCCTATTGCTAAGATAATTGGAAAATGGCATCAAACTTTCTAAGAAATTGGTTGTTTGTGTAAGTAGGAATGCAGTTGGCCTCATATCTCTGATGAAGATTACCAATTACCAAGAAGATGTGTGCTGTAGAGCCGGAGGGGGCCATATTGAACGTCTGTAAAACATCACTTCAAAACTTGAGGATATGATGAATATTTTGCACTTTACCATATCTCTGTATCTTTAATTTAACAATAAATATAGCGTTTTGAAGTTAAGTAAAGACTTTTGAATCACCCTGTGTACTGATGTGGAGTCTCAACGCTTTGTTGTGTGTGTGTGTGCTTTGTGGCTATGTAAGAATATTAATTCTTCACCAATTAAAATTTTTCATTGAAAGCAAGATAATCTTAAAAAAAAATTGGATATATAGCAACTGTTCTGGTAATTTTAAATGAAGCATAATTATAAATCAATTATTAAACTGCATATTTAATATTAGTATATGCCAATTACTTGTATAGTCAATGGTATGAATTTTTTTCTATGGGGCCATCTGAAGTCATTAGTTTATACTATTACAGTGGAAAATATAGAAGATTTGAGAAATCGGATAGTTGATGGGTGTAATGCAATAAGAAAAAACCATAATAATCTACTTATTGTATAAGGAGTGTTCAAAAAGAAACAAGTCAGAGTCTGGAATGTGCACACCGGTCACAGAATGGTGATATCATTGCGTGTGTAACAAAGAGTGGTTCTGACAAGAGCGCGGAAGTTCACAGCCTGCCGCTAGAGGGTGACGGTGGAAGTCACGTGACTATACAAAGGAAGCAGAAGCAAGCGTCAATCATCCAATGGTTATTTGCATTGTATAAGTAACGAATAAGTGAAATGGAGGCGTCAAAAGAAGAGCAAAGAGGTGTTGTTCGTTTTCTGACAGCGGAAGGAGTAGGGGGAACAGACATTCATCGAAGAATATCACAAGTGTACAGTGTTCACCGTCCCTTTCAAGGGTCAAGGCATGGCAGAAGCGGTTCAGGAAAGGACGGATGTCTTTAGCCGAAGATGCACGGTCTGGAACACCAAACCGCATTAATGGACTCGTTACCCAGGACCACCGAGTTACAGCCGCCAAGGTCGGATTGAGCGTCGGAAGTGTTCACACCATCATAATGGAATGACTGAACTGGCGCAAAGTGTGCACCCAATGGGTGCCCCACAGCCTTCAACCACAACAGGAAGCCTGTCGAATGGCCCACTGTCTTGATCATCTGCAGCGCTATTCCAGGGAAGGGGATGAGTACCTGGCATGAGTGGTGGCTGGAGATGAGTCTTGGTGTCATCACTTTGAACCAGAATCGAAACGACAGTCTCCAGTGAAAGCATCCAGGGTCACCACCACCAAAAAAATCCAAAGCAATCCACACAGGTGCAGGAAAAGTTATGCTGACGTTCTTCTTTGACCAGACGGCCCCCTTTTGATAGACTTCCTGCAGCACAGGACAACAGCAAATGCCCAGCATTACTCGCAAACTTTGAGCACCCTTCACCAAGCAATCAAATCGAAACGACCAGGCAAGCTCACCCGTGGGGTCATTCTGCTCCAGGACAATGCATAACCTCATATGGCCAACACAATCACGGCACTCTTGCAGAAATTCAAATGGGAGGCTCTCGGTCACCTTCCATACAGTCCAGACCTCTCTCCCTGCGATTACGCCATTTTTGGTCCCCTAAATAAGGCTCTGAGGGGCAAACGATTCACCTCGGATGACGACGTCAAGCAGTACGTGCGGAACTGGTTCACAACGCAGCCCCGGGAATTTTACGAGACAGCCATTCAGCGCCTTGTGTCGCAGTGGGACAAGTGTCTCAACAGCCAGGGCCAATACATCTGACATACAGGTACTGGTGTCTGTTCCTAGGACTCCAGCTCGTGTCTTTTTGAATGCTCCTTATAATTCACTTCTAATGGTTTTGTGTGATTTCTATTTTGCTAAAGTCATGTTTAATAGCATTATTTAAGAGGTATGCTTTGCAATTTAGCAATGTTGTTGCTTGGCAGTTTACAAATACTTTACAAACCTTTCTTTCTTTCCTTTAGGATACAACAACTTAGGACAAATTGCTTGCGTGTCTAAAACCAATACAATGTATACTTTTAAGTGCATTTTGAATTAGGAGCCGTTGGCTTTGGAGCTGTAGACTACATAAATAATAGAAATTACGTCTCTATGTCTGTTGCTGGTTCGAATCCTGATTCGGATGACTTTTTTTTTTCCTTTTTATAAATAAATTAATTCAACACCTGGTAAGATTTTTCTTCATTTAAAACGTTTTACGATTTTCCTTTCTTTTAAACTTTTCCAAAAACCAATAAAAAAATTACTGAACAAAGATTAAGCAAAAAGTGTGGAATGGAACAACCAAAAAGGGGGAGGGACCTCTAATGGAACTTCTTTACTTTTGTCTCTCACTGCAGAAGATGGCTACTTGATAGCTGAAATACGTATCTGGTATTTCATATCTCCTTGTGGATTAGAGGTTCCCCCTTTTTGGTTAATAAAAAATTACATAAACTAAGATACTCACTGTGACTTGGCCATTGGGTTCTTCGGGTTCATCCCATTGAATGACCATTGTGTTGGCACTAAGAGGCTGGACGACGACGTTCCGAGGGGCACTTCCTGGCTCTAATCAATCGAGTTGCAAATACAGAAAAGAAAAATTAATTTTCGGCACTCATCGAGCGCGATTATTCTGAGTGTGGATAGGAAAGAAAAGTTCCAAAATAAATACCTGCACATAAAAATATGCATGTACATTCAGTTGTCTGAGCAAACAAAGAGTTTATGACATTATAGCAATATGTGCAAAGCAATAAAATTTCAACTCGTATTCTAAAATCGAGTTCGCGATCTTATACAGACAGAATTTAACTCCTAACTGTACTATTACAAGATTCACGTGCATAACGGCTAATTTAGATACCTCTGTGCAGGAAAATAGTCAAATATAAAATTGAAACTCGGAAAAGATGAAACAGGTGAGATATTAATTTCCTCTAATTTTTTTGGGAGGAAATTGTTTGTCAAAAATAGAATAAAGATTAAAAGTGTGATTTAAGCATTTAGTAAGTCTTTTTTTGTTAGGATGCGAAATTAATAATATTTTTCTAATGTTTTAAACTGATTCGAGAAAAGTTCTCCCGGAGGTGTTGCTGCCCACAGTCTCTTCCAAAATTCCATGTTCCCACATTTTTCCCGTGCAACGAGTGAGTTTTCTTTCAATAAATGTTAAAGCAAAAACAAATTTAAAGAGAATCTGAAGAAAAATAAATAGCGTTTTTCATTTAAACAATGAAAGAAATAAAAAGAAAAAAAAAAGTAGGAGTAACTTAAAACGACATTTTAAAGAAAAACAATAAGTTTATTACATTCCTACAATTTTTAATTTTGCCAAAAATAAAACTATTTAAAAACGATGTCACCACAGTTCTAAAAGAAAGGGACCCAGTGGAATGCCTAAGTTGCGTGTCAATGACGTGGCAACTTCACCTCCGTTCGAGTGCCATTCTCATTGGAAGGAAAAATAGTGGGAAATGGAACTTACCAGAAGCAAAGACTGAGTGCGATTTACAACCCCATTCACATGCGGCACCAATTGGAAAGGGATGGGGAGAAGGGGGAAGAGGAAGGGGGGAAAAAGAAAAATAAGGAAACGTAAGAAAATGGTTCCATTTGCAATGTTATCTGGATGAAAATAGACGAGGTTCTAGCATCGAGCCAGAATTGGTTTCAACTTAGCCAGAGTGTGAGAAAATATGATAATCTTCACAAGAGTACGTCTTTCATGAAGATACATGACGCAGATGAGATATAAATCACGCTGGATGGTTTATTATTTTCTAACCAAAGTCGGGTTCAACGAAACAGCCATATCTCCTCGGTCAACTGGCAGTTTAGGGGGTTCTTTTTCGGAAGCTCCTTTTTTTTTTCACCTCCTCGCACTGCTATGGCAGGCAGTTACTTTCACAGCCGAGAAGTGCAGTGTGGTAAATGACAAACACATGGCTTCACATAAAACAAAATAAAATGTACGCACACACATCACAAGATACACACACGACGATATACGAAGAAAGGGAGAAAAATAACGAATGGCTCCAGTTAAGATGATTATCAATACTTCAAATAATCTATGAAGAATATCGCACGTATTATTAAAACATCTTTAATTTAAAAGCGACCTAATTACACATTCTAAACTTCTGAAGCGTATTCAATTTTAAAATGTAAAGAAAATCGATGATAAAATATTAAAATACGAAAACCTTTCTAAAGCCTATTTTCGTTTTTAGAGAACGACGTCGTATTTGAGCAAGTCAATGTATCTATTTGAATTTGAAATTTAATTTCATCTTCCATAACCCTAAAAAAAACTTATCTTTTCAACATCCTCTTTATATTTAAAAAAAAAAAAAAAAAATTCATGATTCTTTCTCTCCATCTTGAAACAATATTTTAGAAATTTTCGATTTTTTTTTCCGCATCTATGCATTTTATATATGAATACATTCCTTCTCCTCTCAGTGTTAAATAAATTATTTTATTAGAATTACAACGCAAACCCGTCTTTATTTGGGCTTCACGGGCCTAAATAAAATAAAATATTGGTTGACTTGTATATTCTACTTAAATGTCAAGGGTTGAAGAATGCTAATGAAATAAAGAGAATGGAATAGAGGAACACTGGAAAACGCGGAATAAAGAAACCAAAACAACAAATAAGAACACATATAACTGCCATACCATTAAATAAGTAAATGAATACTCAAGAAATAGAAATTATCATGAAAAAAAAAAAGTCTTGAAAATTTAAAAACAGAAACCCTGTATTTCTGTACATTACCGCTTTCGAATATCATTCAGAAGCACTTACTTATTTGCTTATCAAGCCCGCTTATCCGTTACAGTTGCCATAAGGTGGCTCTCCAGCGTTCTTGAACTCAGATCCTCCATGTAGTCTAGCCACCTAGTTCTAGGCCGATCCCATCGGCTTGGAAAATAGAAACTGCCTAGGAAAACTAGCATCCAACGCAACTGAGACCCCACAATGCGGAGAAGTAGCGGCTCAAGACCTAAAGTCTTTCTTATTGTTTTGCTGCACTATCTACACTGCTTTGCAATGAAATTGCCCTACCCACAAGGAGTTATCCGAATGAGCCAAAAGTAAGTATAAGCAAGAGATACATCTGAACATACCTTTATTACGTTATGGAACCAAGACGTGCACTCGTTTGTACACGGTGTCCCAACGGAAAGCGGCATCAGTAGGTTGTGGCACCACTTCTAGCGGCGATGCATTGTTCCAGCCGCATCTTGGGGTACGTCTGCCCAGGCCTGGTGAACCTGCTGTGTCAGTTCATGGAGGTTGCGGGGTGATCGTAAACGACGTCCCACCATGTCCCACACGTGCTTAATTGGCGATAGGTCTGGGGACCTCGCGAGCCATGGCAGGCAGTTGACATCATGCAGACATGCCATGCTCATGTTTGCCGTGTGCGGTCTGGCGTTATCCTGCTGAAAGGCTGCGCCGGGTATGGTGTGCAGAAAGGGCAGTAATACGGGCTGCAGAATCTGTGACGTACCGTGCTGCTGTCAGGGTGCCTTGGATGGTGACTAAAGGCGTTCTGGTATCGTAGCCGATGACACCCTAGACCATAATTCTGGGTGTTGGTCCACGATGGCGATACCGGATGCATTGTTCATTGGCACGTTCCAATGGTCTGCGCCACACACGTTCGCGTCCAGTACCGGGAATAGTGATGTTGTCGCGCAGTTGCCGCAGGGTGATGGTTCTGTCCGCTAGCGCTGTATCCCCTATCGGTACGAGCTGACGTGCTTCTCCGGGCTCCAGAGCCTGGTCTTCTTGCATGTGTGTCTTCCTCTCGCCATTGCCTCCAACATCGGCTTATCGTCCGTGGACAGCAATCCGTCTGGCTGACCATCCAGCCTCGGAGAGGCCAATAATCCGACCTCGTTCAAAGTCCGTTAATTGCGTGAACGGTTGTCGTTGTCGTCGTCGCGGCATTGAGACCGTTGTGCGGATTACAGTACTGTTCACGAGATAGTTGCTTCCTGCCTACTGCATGGAACGCCTCGCACAGGTGTCAACTGATGAGCCTATACAGGCATCCGGACACCCTGTATCAACCCAAATGGTCATGTCCCGTGAGCATGCATTTAATCGTTTACCAGTCAGAGATAGACGAACACCCCCACTAAATATGAATAAGGTCGGATAACTCCTTGTTGGTGGGGCGATTTCATTGCAAAGCAGTGTAGCAGGGTGACACCTGCCACACATCTTAGAATCTCATTTCGGCCGCTTGCATCCGCGACCGCACTCTTTCGGTCATTACCCAAAGCTCTTGCCCATAGGTGAGAACTAGTGAGAAAGATTTGAAAACAGAGAGCTTGGCTTTGTTTCCTAGCTCATCTTTCGTTACTACAAATCGCCACAGTTCGCGTCTGACAGTTTGCTGCACCGATCAGAGCATAAAATTCAGGGCACACTTTCAGGATTTTTATATTGCTTATTTCAAGAGCGAAATAAAAAATTATAATAAAAAGTTCTATTCATCTCTATCTTATTAGATAAAAAAAAATACAAAGAGCAGTCAAATAGCTCTCGAAGTTCCCTTGCAGACGGAGAATGAAGCTAAATGTAAGAGAGAGCTTAGCATGTATGTTCATAGCTGAAATAGGTCTGGACAGATTTCCAGTGTCGTTCAGATTCAAGTAAAAAGTGATCCTAATTGCATTCTTTGACGTGACAGACTTACAAGTTTTGGGCGATGCAGTTCGAAGGAAGCGGCGCGACAAGTAGAAGGAAGAGCGATTTCTGCATCAGGATAATGCGCCGAGCCACACGTCGATTACTGTGAGCAATTCTCCAGCAAGGAAAAAAATCCTTTCATCACTCAATCACTATACTCTCCGGAATCTGAAAATGGGCCTCAATGGGACGACCGTTTCGCAACATCACTTCGAATGCGACGACTGAACTCCGAAAGATTCCAAACGAGCCTTCAGTCGGTGCTTCCAGGATCAACAGAACAAGCGTGAGTGTACGCAAGGGCCCCACTTTAAAGGTGATTAGCTAAGTTTTGCCCTATGTCCTCATCATAGTGCTCTACCATAAATTATTTTGAAAAACAAATATTTTCTATTTCTTGGGGTTTTCAATTATCTTATTTAGTTGTATATTTAAAAAAAACCCCTCATAATTACAATTCAATAAATAATCTCGTTGGATATAAGTTCGCTAATGCTAATAATTTATTAGTATATTCTATAGCTGTAAATTTCGATATTTTAGACATGAAAAGTATGAAAAATGCATAACGGTGATTTCGCTTCACAGCCCACGTATTATGCAGAGAAACCTACCCTATATACGAGTGTTTTGTTTACTGAGTTTCAAGGCTCATTTAAAGAGAAATGTGATATTTAACACGATCATTTGGCGTTTGAGTCGGAGATAGAGAACTGTAAATAACGTAATAAAGTAAGGCCTGGCACCGAGTAACAACCTCCTTTAATATCGTTTAATTACGAATGCAATTCGTGCTCGCAGATAAACTTTGTTACAGATGAACCTTCCATGGGAAGGCCTTATTGAAATTTTTTTAGGAGGATGTTGTTGCCGAGGAGATTAATGATTAGCCTAAATTCTTCAAATTCTTTTTCTCTTCCCTGCCGCAGATAAGAGAAGATGTTCATGCCGTGTATGACGTATGGGCTTCATCAGCCTTGGAGCCAAATGATTTGGACATTCGTCTTGGATGTCAGTCGAAGGGAAACGGAAAAGAAAAAGAAAAGAATCAATGTTGAATGATGTAAACATACTTATAATAAGAGTTTATAAAACTTCTTTTCAGCTGTTTGTTAACAGAATATATTCCGATAAATACAATGTGATCAAAAATATTCGGAATCCGTCACAAATATAAAAAGGATGCAAGCAAGTTCACAGGTACCACTGCAAACTCAGTTAAATGACTTCAACCTGGTGTTACCGTTGTGGAAAATCCATCCGTGAAATTTCTGCGTCATTATACGTGCCCCGTTCCCCCTAAATAATAGCAATATGAAGGAAACAAATAAGGTTACAACTGTACAATGTGTGAGACAGTGCAGGTTGACCGTAGAGCTATGAAGAGGGTTTTAAAAACAATTAAAGAGCATGGACATTCGTAACGAATTCGTCAGGACATGAGAATTCGCCGAGTGCTCCAAATTTTGCGTTTCATGGCCGCGCAGTCGTATATAAACTGAAAATTAACGCAAACGATGTCAAGGATCGCTTATGATGATGCAAAGCTCGACAAACATGGACCCCTCGAGCAATGGGACGCGTTTATAGAGCGATCAACTCCCTACTCTAGGTGGTAGCCGATGGACAAGTGCGGATGCGGAGAATGCCGATGAATGTACTTATCCGATTGCATTGTCCCACAAATTAGTTGTGTAGGCATAATTAATTTGAGGTGGTTCTTGTGATTCAGCTATTCGAGAGGAACTATGAACAGGAAATTTTCATTTTTTAAGAGAATTCTATACTGCCCACTTTCAGCGTACTGTTTGATGAGGGCCCGTAAATCGCAGGATATGCAGGGCTGGTTTGCTGGACATGAATGTTAAGGATTTGAATGGACCTGCTTAAAGTTCAGATTTAAATCGCAGAGAACACTTGTGCATGAATTGCAACGTCGGCTACAAATTAGGCTAAGTCGCCCAGTTCGGCGGCAGAAGTGCCACTGCTCTTTTAGAATCTGGAAGAATGACAAAACTGTGACACTTCCAACCTTTTGACATTTCAAAACTTGTTGGATAGCTTTCCAAACAGAATGACAGCTGTTATCGCAGCAAATTGTGGACTCACGCCAAGTTAATTTCTTTCTTCTTTGCAGGAGAAGCAAAATGTAAAGATGTCCAGATATTTTTGATCATATAGTGCATGTTCGTAAAAAAAAAAAATAAAAATAAAAAAAAACCTTAATGCCCAAAGAAATAATGAATAAAACAACTTTTTCCCCCCACCGAATCAAACAACTTCCCTAACACTCATGATTCCATTGTGTAGTCTACTTAAGCAGTGGACAACAAATGCTCGCGCTGCTCAGATTACAATGCACGTTTAAATAAAACAATGTTGGGAGCGAGAACTTCGTATTGCGCAGGGAGGGGAGGAGGAGCAGCTGTTGGGAAACTAATTCCGGGACCGGCAAAAGGCAGCGGGGTGGATTTGCAGATGGCGGTGGCGTGGGCGGTGCTGCCCCATTTCTCCCGCAACGGCCCGGAAAGCCGAGAATTAATCCGTGGCAGTTGACGGTGGTCGCGAGGCAAGAAAAGGAAGCTTCATGCCCGACTCCCACATTTACTTCCATTTGTCTTGATTGCATCTCTACAGTTCATTGCCTTAAGAGCTACTTGGTTCAGCTGCCAATGTCTCCTATTGTCCTTCTGGAATAGAGAAGAATGCTCTCGCTCGGGCTTTCCTTCTGCTATTTTCATTTCTTTCGTCGCCCTTTTTTTTTACCGCTCTTTTTTTTTCTATTTATCCTTTCTTCTCCTTCTTCCTCCTTTTTTCAATTGGTTTCATATTTAACCAACACTCGTTTCTTAATCGTGGCCAGCACTTCCGAGAATTGCCTAAGCTTGGCAAAACGACCACGCAGAAGAACAAACCTCCTTGAAAACCCATTCTCCTATTCTTTCTCAAATAAAAAACAAGACAAATCCTGTTGAATTCGGAAGAAATGTTCGAAAGGGGTTTATTTTGTTTTCCTTTAATCTCTTACATGTAACAGCTACAAAATTTCACTTGAAAATTTAGTTTTCACTTTTATATTCTTCTAGCTAAAATACAACCCTATTCAAAATCATGAATTCTTCAACAATGGTTACTGAAATATTAAAAATAACGGAATTCACGCTCTTTTTTTTAAATGTGCTTTATTTTGCATCGCTTTCCTTCCATTGTTAATGAATATACAACCTCTGACAATTAAGTTCGGTGAATGAGTACACACAACAAAATGCAAAACAGATAGAGCCACATTTACTTTATTGTCCTTCGAAATAATCACCCTGGAAGGCAATACACTTTTGGGATCGGGTGTATAAGTCCTGGAAGCTTCTTAGGGATGGCTTTAAGTTCACGTGTCACATTTGCTTGAATGTCTGGAATGTCCGCAAATCTGTGTCCCTTTAAGGCCCGTTTCAGGCATGGGAACAAGAAGAAGTCTGCCGGTGCCAAGTCTGGTGAATAAGATGGATGAGCTATGGATACGACCCCTTTGTTGGCCAGAAACTGTTGCACGATTACGGCAGTGTTCCTCTTTGATCCATTATCCACAGTTACGTGCGCACGTTACATCTTCAACTGAAGAAACGAGCATCTGCTAAATCATTGCACGCACAAACGTGACCTGTCTGAACTTGCTTAAACAATGACTGGGCTTGTATTCACATGCATTGTTACTCGCGTAAAGCTCGCACAGATTAGGGTGTGACGTCATTCACCGAACTTAATTGTCAGAGGTTGTATTAGCTAGCATGTCACTGAATTGAATTTATGTCCAGAAAAAATGGCAATTACTTGATTCATGAAATGATCACCAGAGTCCTCCACTGTCACTATTGCTTTTTACCATTTAGCGATCTTTGTTCGTAATGGATAAATTGCTCAAATATCCTTCAAAAACGAGAACAAATTAATTTTAATTTAAAGTGTGTGATTCTTCTAAGCTATCACGCTCTCTCTATCCTTCTCAAACTATAACTTAATACATCAACCTTGATTACGTGAATGAAGAGCGAGCGCTTAATCGTTTGCAAAGGCAGTTTATTGAACGGAATCGCAACGGTGAATTTCTACTCAAAATCAGATTAAAACGATTTTGAAACTGTCAAATGACATTTTTTTCCATTAAAAATAAGAAATTTCATCTTTAGAATGTCCAAGTCTAAAACAAAATGCGTCAATTCCTGCGTCTTTTGGCGCAAAGTTCTTGTTGAAGATTGCAAAATTAAATTTCTCTCGATGGTAGTATCGAACTGTTAACATAGATGATAATGCTGCTTATTGAAAAGTTATGCAAAATTTCTGCTTATGAATAATTTGTGTAATTGAAAAGTTATCTCAAACTTTTCTAATAGCATTTAATAACAAGCGCGGATTTCGTTTTGTACTCAAAATGCTCTTCTTTAAAGTTACATGTGAAGAGCTATATGTCTCTTTTCCTTGAACAATTTAAGGACATCCCCTTGTACAAACCGATGATGAGAAGGCTGTAAGTCTGTTCAAGAATTGATTCTTCTTCATGGAGAACAGAAAACTGGCACATATTGTTAGATCTGCAAAGAAAAATTATTATCCGAATGACAATAACGAAAAATTTATCTCAATTAAACCATCGTACGTTTTTAATTTTCAGTTGTCGAGAACTCCAGAAAGGATTTCTGTCGGAGATGGTTAGTAGGAACGGAAAAGGGGGTTTTCGGTTGCGACAAAGCAATTCCTTTGTCGGTCCCCGTGCATGTGGTGCTCGCTTCTCCGCCATTGGCAAATGTCACCCAACCACCGACATCAATTCCTTGCACCAGCTGTTGCGACAATGCATAAATTACATGGGCCCAGATGAAGCTCCACACGGGGTTACCTCAAGGTCTCTGAGCGCATTACGCCAAACACACCCACTACAACTGTTGGACAATTTAATGACGAAACAAAACAACGTATATCAAAAGTTTTGCAATCTTTATTTTTGGTGAACGCGGTAACTGCTCCAATTATAAAAGAGTAATAAGAGAGCGAGACAGGAACAGCTTATGAAGCACAACGCTAATGAGGAGGCCTTCACTTCAGAATAAGCTCTTATATTTTGTTCTGTTATGATAATTAAAAAACAAATAATAAATGAAGGATTATTTCACCTTTTTTATCCCAAGAAAAATGGAACGCTTCCTTTAAGAAAATTTTGGCACGTGGAATCGTAAAGATATTGTTTTCATCAAGAAAATGTATTTAAGGAAAAAAAATTTTTTTTTTTCTAAATTTAATATAAAATGTACGTACATGTAAAACCAACACACCACCACTTCAACAGAGATAATGCGAAATAGTAAAACTTTTAACTTCAGAACAAAGCGAAGCTGCATTCATACTTTATGATGCAAATGCAATAAAGAGATGAAGAATAAGAATGATACTTATGCGGCGTTCTAAGAAATTACTTTCCAGGCACATGCTTTTAATAGCAAATTCGACAGACACCGAAATCGTAAAGTGTCTATAAAATGAAACTGCCATGAATAAAGTCACATGAACCTTATAAGAACTTTGGTTATGTACTGTATTAAGGCTTATAAGCATTACCAAATATTTTAAATAAATTTATGAACAGGCAATTTCAGACGTTATGCAATAAAACATTCTCTCATTGAGCATGCATATTATATCAAGCATCTTGGTAAAGTACTTATGATGCTCGATCTAAACTTGGTATTGCTAAATTAATTCCTCCTTAGAGAAACTGCTTCAACAAAAGGAACTACCTATAAAATTTAATATTCCTTCACTGGTAAGTTCCACCTTTAATTGCATCGAGTTAACTCGGTTACCTGTAAAAATACGATTCAGGTATTTTCGACCAGTGCTTCAACTTAGTAATTATTCTTCAAGTAACTATTATTTTCTTATTTATTTATTACTTATAATTTTAGCGGTTTTTGTCTACACAAAGTATCTTTCTCCAGAACTAAATACAATCTATGTTTACTTCTTTACCTATTTTATGTTATACTGATAGTAAAATGACTAAATTCACTAGCAACAGAAAAGAATAACTGTCCCAAAAGATATGGCAGCTTCATAACTGATTTTTGACAATATTTCGAGAGAAATTTCAAAATTAATAAAATTGGATGCTTTAACAATGAGCTTTAATTAGTAGATACTCCTAATAATAATTTATATCGCTAAAAAGAATTGCAGAAGTCAATATTTAAATAAAGAAAAGAGCAAAAAAAAACCCTCAAAAATTTCGTCTAATACAGGGTGTCTGAAATTAAAGTTAACTTTTCGTTGCTCGTTACAGCAAAAACTATTCATCAGAAAATCAAGAAATTGGGGAAATGTCTTAATTACATGATTGGATTTTTCTCCAGAGCAAAAAAAAAAAAAAAAGTTTGTACCAAAACCACCAATAGAGGCGGTACTATAGCTTTATAGAGAACGTAACAATAAATTAGACAATTTATTTATCTAATGACTAGCTGATATGCCCGGCGTTGCTCGGGCTGTTTGTTCGATGAAATTTTCCATTCTAGACGCTGAAATTTAAGCTATGGTCTCTTAAATCATTATATAGTAATTTTACTTCTATAAACGAAATTTATTAATAAAATAATACAAGGTGTGCATAAAAGGTCTGACACATGTTACCTGTGTATTACCAAAAAACTAATAAACATAAACAGAAACGGATTTCAATATATAAAATTGTAACTGAAAAAGTTTTATTAAACCAAGTTAGTAGACCCCAACGTGTGCTCCTTGGGTCACACGGAGGATATCCAGCCGATAATCAATTTCTTACCATGTTCTTTTGAGCATATCGACATCCACCTTGTTTCACTTCAGTTCCCGCACTCTAGCGGCGAAATTGTGAAACACAATAAAACTTTTTCAGTTACAGTTTCATATACTGAAATCCGTTTTTGTTTATCTTTATTAGTTATTTGGTAATACACAGATAAAATGTGTCAGACCATTTATATACATCCTGTATTAATATGTTAAATTAAAGTTACAACCATAGATATAGAGAAGAACAATATCAATGGTTACAACAGTATGTAACTAAATAGAAGTGCGCCTTCTGGCATCGCCATCTAGTGACATTCTTTGAAGTCTATTCAACTTTACGAAATATAAGAATAACTTAATAAATTGATAAAAAATACGGTATAAAAAGCACCCTAAATAGGGCACAGTAACTTTAACTACGTACATGGAAAGTTTCGTGGAGATTCATTGAGTATTTTCTGAGTTGTAAAAGGACAACCACACCAACGGACTCTGATTTATAATATATAAATGGATATATGGATTACAAAACATGCTCAATATCATGGCCACCAATGTCTGTAAGCGTAAAATAGCATGTTAAACGGTTGAAATCAGTGTATGCCTTGGAATGTTACGCACATGGCATGCCTTAAGATCTGCAGAGATGAAATGGGATGAAGGTAAAACAATTTTACCAGTAAAACACGTCCTGGAAGAATCAAAGTCGTATTCGTTGACGTGCTAAACAGTTATGATTTTGTTTCTGCATTAGCAGCTTTTCATAACCATAATCAGCATTTCATCTTTGGTGGTTTTTGGAACTATCTTTTATTTTGCTCTGGAAAAATTCTCATCATGTAATTAAGGCATTACCAAAATTTCATGATTTTCTGATGAATAATTTTTGCTGTAGCGAGCTATGAAATGTTAACTTTAATTTGAGGGACACCTTGTACAACGTCTAAACATTTAATACTTGTCATTTATTTTAATATTTCATAATCTCGTAACTATTCTAAATGCATATTAAATTTTATAAACACGAGCGCTTAAGAACAATAAAGAATCAGGTTATTAAAAGTAAAACTCAGTTGTACCATTTACAGACATACAAGCGCGATTTTTAAACATAGCAGAAATAATTTTTTTTGGCATAATAAATTAAGAATGGAGAGAATGTTAATTCTCACTCAAATCTCATTCACAAAAAAAAAAGAATTTGTTGTTGCTGATTAACAGTGATAATTCGTTATTGATAATGGAGATGAAGTTATGATATAGCTCTAAATCAATCATAAAGTATATACCACTTATGAAAAGCAAACGGATTTCATAATTTCAACATGAATTCCTTATGCATCGAATAAAAAAGGGAAACCCGAACATCAGTTTTTTGACAGTGCAAAGATAAGAGAGGATTTAAAAGCAAATTGCGATAAGAATTGAAATGTTGTTAAAAACGGTGATGTATTTAAACCCTATAGAGGTACAAAATTTAACATCACCCCGACTTCCTGGTTAAAAAGTAGCAAATTGTAATGTACACACTTAAACTTTCAAAAGTTCCTTTTTCCACCCTATGTGTATTCGCCAAAATGCAAACACTTTAAATGACAACAACATTATGAAGAGGAACTAATGCACGAGAAAAACTTCACTCATTATCTTTCACTCGTAGATCACAGTCGATTCTGGCAACATTCGTAAATTTTGTTAATCTGAAACGAATATTAGGGACAATTCATCAATTATAGATATCATGTTCATTGTTTTCAAAATAGACGTTTACCTTTGCAAATTAGTTAATTTCTGAATCTTCCTTCTCGTCATGATCTCTTTCAACGATAAGGCACTCATTCTATATCTGCTAGTTTAGACACACTGCTGCATTCATTTCACCAAACCAAGCATTACTTTCTTACAGAAATATCTTGACAAAATACTGGATGTGTTAAAACTAGATCATATGGGGAATGCGGTGCATTTTTCCTTGATTTTTCACATTGAAGCATATTACAGTCATCGAATGTACATTCGTATATGTTATTAAGCAATTTTTACGGAAAGATGGTTTCATTCTCTTTTAATAGGATCATATCATCGCTGTCGTTGTACCTAAAAGCTACTAGATGACGCATTCTTGTTCGCGGTATTTTCAAAATCTAATTTTCTCCGGACAAAATGGAGAAAACTTTGACCGTTGTGAGAAAAATCTACATCTGGCAATCCGCATCTACAGTCGAAAGATCTTGTTTGTAAGCAATTTTTCCTTTCGTTCGGAGTATGTAGTCTATTAATGTAACAATAAGTTTCTAAACCCGTACATCTAAGCAGTTGAGCTTAATGACACCATCAAATATGAACTGTTGATGCATTGTTCCGCGAATCATCGAAGACTAACCAAAATACAGGGCGATCGTACAAATAATTGGAATAGCTTTTATAAAAGCACAAGCATATGGTGTTTTACAAATTTTAATTTACCTCAATTCTATTTATTACCCGGAGAATGTCTAAAAGATACTCGAAGTATTCCTAAGCCATATATTCCCCAATATGCCTTCAGTCAATATGCCGTCTCCTTAAACTTGTCTCCTTAGTTAAAATACCAGGAATTGGTGAACTAAATGTGTCCTTTGCACATTCCCATACAAAACGTTATCAAAACATTTAAAATAACCCCATTCCTCTCAGTTCATCGGTTTGGAAAGCTATAGTGTAGTGGTGCTTCATAATACCGGAAACTACCAAGACAAAACTCTTCTAAATTAGGTAGATCTTGGACCAAATGTAAATATTAGACATAAAGCTACAATATGTCTAAGCACATTTTTGCTTAAAAGATGGGCTCAGTAGAAATGAAAGTTCCAATAACCTTGTTGTGCATTAGACCACACCATATATTCACTTTAGGGATGATTTTCTAACACAAATATGGATTCTCTGAGCCTAAATACGGGCATTGTGGAATGTATTCTCATCAGAGATATTTAAGTTCATCCTGTACAGGGAGTTGCAGATAACTACAGGGCAGTATAACGGGAAGCCTACCCGCTCGATTGCAGGGGCCGGCTCGGTCGATTGGCAGAATGGAGGGAGATGAAGGTGGCCTGCAGCAGCCAGCAGTTTCCACAGTCGGGGAGGGGGGATGAACGTCAAAACTGTCATGTTTTTGATAAAATTACCCAATTATCATTTGATGTCGAGCCGGCCCCTGCAATCGAGCGTTAAAACCCCAGTAAACTGTGATCAACGTTAAAACCCCAGCAAACTGTATGAAATGTTTGGTAACTTCATTTTTAAAATATGCAGAGAACTTATAATCAAAAGAGATTATCTCAAACAATAAAGAAGATTAAAATTACATTATTAGAGTTAGCCAACCCAATTTCAAATAATTTTTTTAATGTCGCTTAAAAATTTTATTAGGGGATGTTTTAATAAATTTTTTAGGTTGATTTTGTGCCTCTCGTTGCAAACAAGTTATTGTAAATCAAGGTAGACCAAGAAGAACACACTGTAATTTTTATCTAAAAACTTGCACTTAAAAAAAAAGCCATGTCCAGATTTTCCTTCCTCCTCAGACGTTGTACGGATCGGGATAAACCAATAATGTTAGTAAACATGAAAACAACCACCAGAGACATAAATTTCCTTTAAAAATATGTCAACCGCTACCCATGAATAATGGCACGGCGTAATCTTTGCCAGCAGCTGCGTGGCTGGACCGAGCAACGGATTAAATACTGCCACTAAAACAACGCGAACCCCGGGTCGTCTGAAGCAAATGGCAGCGGTGATGGATTGAGCAGAAACCCAACTGCAAGAGTAAGAGGGTGACCGGGGGAAAATGAAAAAAAAAAAAAAGAGAGAGAGAGAGAGAGAGAGGAAAAAAAATCCTATGATGATGGCACAAATGTTCCACGTGTTGGAGGAAACGATCGAACTCGCCCGATTAAAAGACAATGAAAGGAAAACCTAATCACTGTTGTTGCCATTCGTCTAAATGGCTGTGTTCTCGACGCAAAGAAAAGAGTTCGATACATTAAAACAACTAACTAGCTTTGTAGTAGAGAGGAAGAGATATATAAAAATGTTAATTTTTTTCCAAACAGATATCAAAGAAAATAATTCATTCACTTATAATTTTAAAAACATATCATGCCAAGTGGTAGCTAATGCCAAAGAAGTAGCAGTTAATTCACCAAAGAGCTTTCAATGAAAATTATTTGAGTTTCTAAAACGAAACATCTTATTTCCGTCTTTTGTGTAAATACTCTGATGAAGATAATGAGAACTAAGCTGATAATCCTGGTTAAATATAGAACCGACTCCTGCTTTTTAACTTAAATTATATATGGCTTAAGCACGAATAAAACAAAAATGAAGCCTTCGTGTTAGCTTTATCTTAAGGGCGTCATCAAACTTTAAAACTTTTGCTAATTCAATTAAGTTTTTGAAGTTGACATTTACATGCGCATGTTCATGTTAATCTGATGCTACTTGTGTTTTGATAATGCATATCTCTTTAGAACGAAGCCAACTAGAAAAACTTTAGGTAAACTTTAATCTATTTATATATTACCTGAAGATATTCTATTAAACCCTTCCGATATAGTGGATATTACGCCACTTAACTTTAGTTATGCATTTAAATAGCGATCAAAAGCTAATATACTCTAGCGGTCTCTAATAATAGTGCAATATTGCGAATATCTAAACTTATTAATACACTTCATCAGCACAATAACTATCATAAACCTAAATTTACTTAAAGAATGGTGTACAATAAAGTACAGAACGCAAATTTGTACAAAGATTTGAGGAAAAGATTTTTCTTTTTTTTTTTTTTTAATTTTATTGTACACCATTTGTTTATTTATCATATCTATCGTTTGTGAACTTATTTACCATTCTAATACATCAGTACATTCTATTCTATTACATTTTTAGATTCGTCCTCTTAACAATAACAAAGGCTAAATTATCTGTACTGAATTACAAGTGGTTTCTCATGTCCAGAAAAAATCAGCAACGATTCAATTAATTCATGAAATGATTACCATAGTACCCCGTTTTTGCTTTTACCATTTAGCAACTTCATTTATAATGAACGAATTGTTCAAGTATCCCTCCAGAATGAGTGCAAATTTATTTTAATTTTAAATATTTGATTTTTCTAGATTAACACGCCCCTTCTGCTTCTCAAAATAGTATTATTTAAATGAACCCAAACATGGTTAGCGAATGAGAAGCCTAATCGTTAATTCAATATGCGCAGAGCCATTAGCGACATCTCTACTGAAAATTCAGGTATAAACAAATTTTGAACCTGTCAAATGATTTTTCCCCCCATTTAAAAGTGACGATTGTCTAGTTTTTTCTTGGCGCTGAGTTTTCGTTGCAAAGAACTAAATTCCTTTAGATCACTAGTGGGCAGTAGAGGTTTTGTCTGAACTCTGCTTTATGAATTTTTATAAAGTAAGTTATTTCAATATACTTTATAAATCACCATTACTGTGGAACCGGTGGGAGGTAGAAAATTTTACTACTAACAGAGATACAAAAGTGGGCGGTAGGTTAAAAAGGTTGACTACTCCTGCTTTAGATGATAGTGTCGAGCTTATTCGCCATAGACGATAATGTTGCTAACAAGGGAACTATGTGATCTTGAGAACGGCGGCTGACAATGGAATTTGGTACATGAATAAAGCACATCAAGGGAAGTCTACCACAAAAGTGTGAGGTCACCTGGCATGTTTTAGCGCGCATTTCATTTGAAAAATAATAATCAGAATACTTAAATTCTACGTAGTTTTATTCCAGTCGATATAAAACACACAAAATTTAACGAAATTTCAAGTAAATGAAGCACTTGTGCTCACCCGGTTCCAAGCCAAAGTATCTGATAATCTATTATTTACACTAAAACGGCGCTTACCTCGCCTTCAACAGCCGGACTAAAAATGGCTCTAACTTATGTTTACAACAGTGGCTGGCGATCAAACTGCGCATGTGGAGCAGTCTCCCCTTCCTACATCAACCCACAAAATTTGAGCGCCAACTGCCAGTGACAAGGTCAAATGGTTCCTTGTAAGTTATAAGTGCACGAAAATATTCAGACACCAATTATAAGTACGAATGTTTTTCGTACGAATATGTAAGCTACATCTCTGGGAACAGACAAGTGCAATGTTGTTAAGTTTTCATTCATTTTCTGGTAACTGTCAAAATAAATCTGTGAGAACGTTTTAAAATCGTTAAAGAACTGGAAGGTCGTGCTCGGCAATAGCGAAGGCACACTTACCAAATTTCTCCCCATGTTTAAGCCAACGTTTCATTAAATCAGCGAGTTTTGTAAATTTCCCGCAAAAAAAACTGAAAATTTTGCTTATGCGATGATTCTTTAACACAAGGACGAAACACTATAACGTAACAAGTATGCAAAAAAAAAGGTTCGCAGACGTTTCCCTTTAAAATGTTACTAAACATCTCCTCCGAATAGGAATAAACAAAACATTCGAGAATGAGCAGAGAATGGGAAGTGGGGGGAAAATAATGAAAGCACCAGATTGTAATGTCTAGTCTACAAGATGCGCACTCTCAAAAGCTGGTCTTTCTGTAGACGTGAAGGATTTTCCAGATCAAGGGAATGGAGATTTTATTGTAGGCTCATTTTTAATAACTACCGATGCGTTATTCTTTCAAATGTGCTTCGAAATAGCCTTGCAGATTGCCAATAACACGCTCACAGTTAGCATTCATTGCTACAAAACTGTTAACATTGTCTTGGCGTTATTCATTTGATGGTAAATAAAAGGATGACGGCCGTGTAAACAAGGGACCTCGAGCGCACTTGACCATCCATTTCTGGATGCCATTCCGTTTTTGAAGAGATGGACAGGGTTTCCTTTTGGTGAAAACCTACCCTTCCCTTTCTCTCTCTCTCTCTCTTTCTCTCGTCGAGGGCACGTTCTTTTCTCGCTTTTTTATGGTCCATTGTTTTTCGTGTAAGACGGGCGTTGCCGCCACCTGCGCCAAAGACCGCAGCAGCTGCTCGAGCACGGACGATCCCATCAGCGCCACCTGTCGGTGGTTCAACGAAACCAGTGCTCTTTTATGTTCAGGGTTTTCATTGATTATCTGGCTTGACTTCTGTTGATTAATCAGGGACGATGGAGTGAGGAAATTGCAGGAGGATTTCAATACACGATTTATTCCTCGTAAATAGAAAAGAACACGAGAAAATTCAGGTAGATTTAAAAAAAAAAAAAAAAAATTCCACGATCATCGTCAATCTTTCCACTGCTTTGTAAACTCCCTCCTACTCTCCAATCGATAGATTTAAAAATAAAAATGACAACGAGATTTCTTGGAGGAAATATTTTTATGAATGGAGTGCCTTTTAATTAGTAATTAGTAATATTCGCCGGGAAGCAACCTGAGTCCAGGTTTAATGAACTGCAGCGGGAAACCGCGAATGGAAATTTAGTTGAATAAAATCCAAAAAGGAAGGCCGACGAAAATCGAACGGCTTCCCCCCCGCCCCTCTTTCAGTGTCATACTGAGAGCGAAAGCTTAATTTTTATTTTATAGCTTAAATTTTTCTAGAATTGAAAGTAATGCGATAATGCTTCCAAATTAATGTAGCGATCTTTCAAATATTAATTTCATGAAGTTTTTGTAATTATTTTTACACTCCATACAATTTCAACATTTTTTAAAAAGGATAAACCTAACACAAAAATCTTTAAAAACGCCACGATTGCTTGTGCAAACAATTTCTCTTTCTCGTTGCAACTATCTTCATATTAAAGTTTCATTTTTAAAACAAAGCTAGAAGCCAGACAGTCACATCGTCTGTTTATTACAGATATTTTACGAGCCCTAATACAACAGCACCTCCGCTTCGATATACTTGAGTAGATCGTCTCTATGGAAATGAGAAACTTAAAAGAAAACCTGCGCGCAGGAAGTCTTCATTAGCATATGAAAATATTTTTCCACACCTGACAGCGCTATAAAATTATTGCTAAATTCCCGGAGCACGAAAACTGTTGAAATGTTTATTAAACAACTGGGTAAATTAACGATGAAAACTTGTTAGGAGCATCATCTTTACAGTAAACAGGTTATGAAGTTCTTGGCTGTCTGAAATGAGAGGATGAGCAAAGTTTCTGCAATTTAAAATGCAAAGAGAAACGTGGGTCCGTCGAGGTTTCTTAGCACACACGTCTCTGCTATTTACGAATTCATTGGTTATGCATTGATAAATAGTTCATCAGTCATTACGTCACTAGTGGGAGTCTCTGATTATTTACAACTTTTAACAAAACATAGAGGAAAAAAAAAATTGCTCATGCATATTTTGAAAACTGTCTATTAAATTTGTATCATAAAGAATAAGTAATAACCATGCAACTTTATGGTTGGATGATTAAATAAATTATTACTTAAAAAAGTAATTAACGTGAAAATCTTATACGACGATTGAACATTGTACACAAAATTAAATCATAGGTGGTTTGGGGCTGTTTATAATGAAGTATTCATGTTTGAGTGCTGTTTAGAAATCGATATATGATCAAGTTTTAAAATGCGTGGAAATTTGATTTTTTTAACATGGGCGGGATGATAAAAATGAATTTGTAATTATTTGTATTATATAGTGAATATATAGTATATGCAAATTGTAGTTTAAAATCCAGTTTGTGGTATAGAAGCAGGGCTGTACCCCGAAATTAGCCACCATGTCAACTAAATCTGTTACATGGGGACCCCCCCCCCCAAAAAAAAGGGGGGTTGGGTCCCCCCCCTTCCCCCCCCCCCCCCCGGAAAAAAAGAAGAGCTTTGTAATCAAATGATTTTCTAAATGACATGAGCTGAAAACTAATGCAATGATTCAGAAAAAATGATACGCTATTTCGGGCAGCAACAAGAAAAGAAACGTCAAATGGTGGACAAAATGTAAAATGGAACAAATTCATATCTTGATCCACAAAAAACAAATATGAAATTCCTAGAAAAGGTTTTTCTCGATCACACTTGTGATCATCACGTGATTCCTCTGATGTATAATTCTCTTAGTGATGTACAAGGTTCTTTAAGGTAGAGGATCAATATAGAGGCTCAACACATTTTTTTTTTTCATTTTTATATTGTTTTATATCTTACTTGCCAAAAAACTACCAATAACTTTTTTTTTTATCTATTATCATGGTTGTAGATCCTCTATTAAAAATAAAATCCCCTCAAAGATACCAGCCTTGCTTATTACGACTCTGACATTAGCTATTTTGCTTGGACTGTTAATTTGACTGTTTTTCGATTAAATATGATAAATTTTACTTGGTCTGTTAACTTGGTCTTTCATTTGGGCCTTCTTCGATAAAATGTGATCAATTTAAGTGTTTATAGTGATGCTTCAATTTTTCTTAATCTATCCTAAACTTCGATGATGTGAAGAGCTGATGTGAACTATTAGACTACACTGTCATATCAATGAATTATGACCAGCACCCCTTCAAGGCACACGCATGGTTCGCCCCAACAACGATTACACATTGCAAAATTTGCATAACAGGCTGAGAAAGCTTTAAAACTGGTGCATCAAACGGCAGGTGCACGAGCCTCAAGATGGGTAAACGTCCGGATTTATCGGACATCCAAAAAGGGATGGTAATAGGCTATCGCAGCAGGGGTGGCACCATCTCCGAAACGGCGCGATTTGTGAACTGTTCACGGTCCGCTGTAGTGAAGGTGTACAAAGAATAGACAGCAGGGACAGAAATCGCGTCCCAACGCCATCACTGTAAAGGGTCACGAGCCATCGACCGGCGCCTACGACCACTCGTAAAAGGTGACAGGAGAGCCAAAGTCCATCAACTGACCACCAGATTCAACAGTGGTGCCAACAGACGTGTATCCGACATTACCGTTGAACGCACCCTGCTACAGATAGGCCTGAACAGTCGACGCATGGTTGCTGCACCCATGTTGACCAGGGGTCATCGTCAACGACGCCTAGACTTTGCACGTGAGCACCGCCATTGGACCACAGACGAGTGGGGCTAAGGTCGCCTTCTCCGACGAGTCAAGGTTTTGCTCCATAAGATTGACGGGCGATGGCGAGTGTCGTGAACGCAATGAAAAGAGACTGCAGGAGGTTATTGTGGGCCGGAAACAGGGGGGGGGGTAGTGTGCATGTGTGGGGGGATCTTCTGTTGGGAGCAGTTAGATCCACTGATTCGTCTAGAGGCAACACCTCCTGAAAGAGGGGGTGTTGCTAGAGGGCAATTTGAATGCCTGTGGCTATCTGTCAATCGTAGCGGACCAGGTGCACCACGATGTTCCCCCAATGTGATGGTGTGTTCCAGCAGGACAATGCACCCTGCCACAAGGCACGTCTCCTTCTGGATTGGTTCGAGGAACACTCTACTGACTTTCGAGTGCTCCCTTGGCCCGCTAATTCGCCGGACATCAATCCAATCGAACATCTGTGGGAGCATCTTGATCGCCATGTACGGCAGCTGGACCCTCCACCTATGACTCTCGAAGCTCTGTGGACAGCGCTTCAAGCGGAATGGACTGCCATACCATCGGACACATACTGCGCACTTCTTGCGTTCATGCCACGACGCCTAGCAGCAGTTAAGTTTGTTTCACATGGATTGCGTATAGTGGCGCCTGCGCGCGCATTCCGCGTGGACACAATGGTAAGACTAAGAAAAGCCGACATTTCGGTTAGCTATCTTTTTGTTAAAGCAAAAAAATAATAATACTAAAATAAAAATAATAATAACAAAGAAAACTTATTACGTAATTTTGCATCGACAAAGGTTTGTCTCTAGTCGGAACGTCAGCTTTTTTTTCCTTCCCCAGAACCATTCTGTGTCCATTATTTGAATCTAACAATTTTCACTCTTTGTAGGTTCTTCTACTGAAGATGGAAAATGTGATTTAAAAAAACCTTTCTAGGGATTTTCTATCCGTATTTCCAATCATTTCTTTATCCACAGAATTTTGTATTTTAAAATACACTTTAAAGGTTATGCATTTGAATTCTAACGTTATACCAAATCGTATACTTGTGGAGTCGCCGGGAAAATGTACGGGGAAACTCGAACTCGAAGAACCGTCTTCGCCACTACGATAACTCATCTGTTCATTCTGCTTTAAGTGTCTGACAAATTTTAAGAAAAACAAATGAAATGTTTCAAGCGACTGTTTCAAAACCGCTTCACGAATTCTTAAACAGATAAATGCGGACCACAGAGTATACTTGTGGTTGAGTGCACTTTAAATTCCCCAACAGCAGAATGCTTCATTTGCCGCATTCTTATTAATACACATACGTTATTGATTACTTCTTTCCCTCTCACACAATAATGAGTTATTCATAAAGAAATTACCTTCTTTTAAGAGAGGCATAAAAATTAGCATATGCTAATCAAGCTCATGAAAGTTAATAATTATGCATCATTAATATAAAATTCTCCTAGCTACATAGCTTGAATCTAAATGAAATTTTCCTAAGTCATTTTCAAAGAAATTTTTTTTACCAAGTTGCCAGGCATGTAATTAAAACGAACGGGTAAATATTCAAGAGCATCTTGACACGCAAAGCTAAGCTGGCCACCATTTGAATGGTTAAGCAGAGTTAAAGGTGGTGAACCCGACGGCATCGACAAGAGACGGATGGGCGGTGGGTTTTAGTGCAAAACATCTTTAATGCGCGGAAAGGATTTTGTTGGCACTAGCAGAGGGCGCATTTCGGATGTCGTTCAAACAGGACGGGGGCCAATTCGAATGATCGGAAAACGTAGCCAGGTCGATAATACAATCCATTCCTCGTGCGACACTTCAAACGGGTGGACAATATAATCCTCCCATTACTAGCGAACGAGAAGGAAAAGCACGTCCCGCTGCAATGGTGACAGAGGGGGTTCCAATGGATGGTCACCGTGTCGCCATGTTGTCCAATGCAATGACCCTTCGTCAGGGGCCAGCGCCTGTTGCCTGGCAACCAAGATGAATCACCGGCATCTTATAGGGAGTACGTTAATCCTGCCATTACTTCCGGTTAGTGAAACATGGGTTGAAGCGCGTGAAACGTACAAGCCAAGGGGACTCTTCATGAAAATTGGTTATTTGCTGTTGGTGTAGTAAGATTTCCTCTCCTTTCTCTTTTAATAACTTCTTTAAATTAACAAACGGGGAAAAAAATTTTAAAGTCAATAGATTATGATTATTCTTACTATTCGGGTAAACACCCGAAAAGAGTAATAAAAATAAAAATATAAATCACTATAAAAATTATAGATCCGTAGATCTATGGACTCGTCAATGGAAAAATTAACATTATTAGTACTTGCTCAAAAGATAACATTTTAATTTAGGTAAGGTTTATTGTAGTCATTACATATAATAACATAGGTATGATGCGAAGGGCCTGATATGATGTTTTAAACGACACCGCTTATTGAGGGACGCTGTTAAGTGATCACAAAGCCTGAAATCGTACATAGAGTATCAGACTAAGTCTAAGGCTTTAATCGTATTACCGGAGAGTGGTTTCAAGTGGATGTTATAAAACTTCGTAACACCGATCGATTGGCCTTTAAGTCGGCAGTAGTGCTACTTTTCCTTTAAAGATAACCAATGGGTACAGATGCAGAACCATCACATTACAGCGTAATATTAAGAAGACTACTGTAGTGTAACCAATCCTATAGGCAACATGCACCAAAGAGGGTGAAAGGGTGAAAACATCGAACTTCACCGATGAAGGAAAACTCTGTATGGTAATGCATGTTTGTCGCCATAACAGATGGATTATAAAATTAAGGAAGTTCCGAACGGCATGAGTTCGATAAAAGATTCGTACACCGAATAGCGATATCAGAACACACTGCAGCAATTGAAGCCGTCGTAAATGATAATCGCCGCGTAAAAAATGAATAAAACAGAAAGGATAATGAGTCATGGATCAGTCCCAATATCGTTCATGATATTCTGTAGTTCCATAAAATATCTGCAAGACGAATACCAGGCAGAAATGAAAGAACGATATGTTAACGTCTGTCAAGAAATTTTTACAATGCTTTGAAGTAGGAGGTCTAATCCTCAAATCCTGCTCCCTGTGATTACCACATCTATGGACAGTTCAAAGAGGGATTAAAGGGAAGGCTTTCAGGTCCGAGCAGGTAGTGGTTGGGCACTCAGTAAAAAGCAATCTTTTCTAAATATACTCAAGCACTTCCAAAGCTCTGGAACACCTGTAGTGAACACAACGGGAAACGAGATAAAGAATATCTAAGATGTTCATTTGAAATTACCCTCATACATCATTATCATGTGAAAGTTTGTCAAAGAATTAAGATCTTGTTTTTGACCAGTTTAGGCATAAACTTCTTTATTGATATCAATGATCTAAATAAGTATTAATCAAAGTTAAGCTTTAACTTTCTATTAGCGTTTGTTTGTTTTTTTTTTTTGTTTTTTTAGTAAGTACTTAAATTTTAATTAGTTTTAGAGCGATGGACGAACAATATTAGCTTTGCAAAAATTAGTTCATTTAATAAACTTGCCTTATCATTTAGCCAGACAACTGCTTTGGCGGAGCATGCTTAATTAAGCATAAACAATAACATCCATTAAAACGAATAATGAATATCAAAAATCTCCAGAGAATGAAGAATTAATTAATGGACGTGTATTAAGTGGCAGAAGATTTTTAGGAGCAAGAGTACACCTGCTTTCGAGTGAAAGTTCGTTTTATTTCACGCCTTAATGGGCCCTTCTTATAATCAATACATTCCAATTTCAGGCATTTCAATTTTCATAGGAAATTTATTAAAGTTCCCTACATGGAAATGTAATTGGGGAGGTTGTACCACCATTTAATAACATTTCATCGAAGAAAATCCGATTGTTTGCAACGATATAAAACTTCGCAATATATTTCTAATGCTATTTACAAAGATAGAAAGAACAAATAGCACTCCCTTGTCTAGGCATTCATTTGCTTCGCACTCGTTTTAATTTCGTGAGTTACTTATCAAATGAGCCGCGTCCTTTTGAAATCGTTTCTATTTACGAGTTTAAATTTTTATTTAACTTTCAAACTGGAGAAGAAAAAAATTGAGTAGAGAAAGACAGGAGAGAATGAAAAATAAAATTCCATCGACTAAGATTCGGTGAAAAATAAATATTTAAGCAACCTGTATTTCCGGTAAACAATTACGGTTTCTCAAAGGGATTCGAACGCATTAAACAGCCAGTGCCCTTCCCTGCGGTCGAAAATCGAGTGCGCAGGCTCTTTCCACTCCGTTTGCTCAATTCGATTTTATTTTTTTATGAAATATTCTTCTAAGGGATGTTCCGACTATGATTTGCATTTTAATTCGTAACAACAAGAACTGGTTTAGGTTTTCCATCGCTCGACAAAAGTTTTTCTTTTTTCTTCTTCTCCTTTCTCAAACTTCGAGCACGGGTGTATTGAAAACTCGACGCTGCTAACTATTCGTGTTTCTTTTCAAAATAGTCATGCTTTCTTTAATTTCCGTCTCGCCTTTATGGATCGCAGACGATTTGGAAAAGGAAAGAGGGATGGGATAAAAGTTAGGAGGCTCCTACGCAAAAAAGGGTCATTTTCTATCTTCATTTCCCCACAAACGAAGACAAACTGCCCTCACTTCCATCCACACAAAATGGTTGAAATTTTTATTTCCAGTTTTAATTTTTTTCCCTCCATGTTCTTTATTTTTTGGTACTATTTTTCAATTCTCCCCCCTTCCTGTTTTGTTTAGAGAAAATTTTTTTAAATTCACTTTTCTTTCTTTCTTTAAAAAAAAAACCGTGTTTCCAACACGAAAGTTCAGCTCGGGTGTTTCTTCTATTTTCAACAACACTTTGCTTGATATGCAGGCCGTTGTTTTTATTAAAAGATTAATTAAATTTCGGTGGAATTTTATAGCAGACGCTTCATAATAATGGCAAATTAATGTAGCTGTTCGGTGATTAAAACTCATCCCTCTCCATTTCTGGCAAATAGTCTTCCACTCTGAGCTACCCCTCCGCAGGCATACCCCCACCCGCCATCAACCTCTGCGCACTACACGCAGGTTCTCTCCTACCTCCTTCTCTATCTACCCGTTCGTTTCGTAATCTTCCCTTTCCATTTCTTTTTCCTCTCCGTAATAATGTTACTTCTTCCCTTAATATTGATGCACACACCTGCCCTCTAGTGACATTGGCAGCAATTAATAACCATTATAAATCTGCTCCGCTTCCAGCCTTTGTTTTTTCTCTGGTCTCCTAATCGCGCCTTCATTCTTTCGGGCGTCAATATGCACGGATTTATGGGGCTTCCAACAATAGCGGCGGAGGAGAAGGGCTCTCTGATAGCGGCGGCGGGGGAATGTTTCTCTCACTACCCCTTCTCCCAGCCCCCTCTCTCCTCTACCTACCCACGCCTTGTCGTCCTGCGCCCACTCCACTGCTGCCATCTCACCTGCACCGGCATCAATTCCCAACAGATACGTGGCAAAAAGAAGGAAAAAAAATAAAGAGAGAGAGAGAGAAGGTGGAGGAGGGAACAATTTTAATATCCCTCGCAATAACAGAGAAATATCAATTTCAAAAACGAAAAACAACCACCACAAAAAATATCCTCTAAAAATATTTTTAGTTCAAAAAATTTAATTTTATCAACTTCAAAGGCAGGAAGGAAGCAGCTTGATGAAAAACTTTCTTTCTCCCTGCATAGCTCTCGGTCTGTATTTCGCTGGAAAGTGGCGTCGAAATCAATGGCTAGGCCATATATTGCACAACAAAAGCGGCCTAATAAGCGTAAAACACATGGATCAACATTTCCTTAAACAACAATATCAAACAATCTTATTAACTGGAAGGGAATTTCTGAAACAAGAGATAACTATGTAAGTAACATATCTTCAGAATTGGTCAATAAAACAAATTTGGTTTAATCGTCCAAATTTATTTTGTTCCTTCAAAAAGGACCCTTCCGATGCGATACACTGATGCCAACGAATAATTTAGTCGTCGAAACATTTCTTATAGGCACTTTCCGCTATGCCATTAAGAAATTATGATTTTAGGACTCAAAACTTCTTCCACGAAATGGTAATTTGAGTTTTGGGGAATAGGCAAAGGACACACCGGACCATATCTGGCGAATAATATGATTGGTTGAGTTTTTGGTCAAAAATTCGCGTACAAGGATCGAAGTGTGAGACGGCGCATTATCTTGTTACAAAATCCAAGAATTGATCTTATACAAATCTGGCTTTTTTCAACGCTTCTGCAGAAGAAATTTCGTTGGCAAAACAAAACTTGGGCCAAACACTTTGTTCGATATTTTTATCCATTTTAAAATCGCAGAGCATGTTAACAAAACCAGCAGCTGTAAACAAACTGGTTAACAAATCGCGCCAAAATTCTACTTATGTACATTGGTGCAGTTTTATAAAAAAAAAAAAATCATGCCTCTTACGTGTGCTTTTTCAACCAAAATAGACCTCCGATGAAATAGACTTGTTGAAAAAAAACCCTTAAAATAAACTCTACAAAGCCCCAATGACGATCTAAAAAGCCTCATTTCCTTCATTATTGGGTGCTCCCCCCAGCTAGACCCTCAATAGAATACTGACTTGAGAAATATATGCCTTATCCAATTATGCCAAATCTTAAACGAAGTGCGGTATATCCAAGATTAAAAAAAACCACAGTAAAGAGCCCTCCGTAAACTCAAACTTAGAAATTGCTATTTCCTAAAAGACGACAGGAGTAATTTTAACCAAATCTGATTTTCTCAAAGGGGTGCATGATCTTCTAAAAGAATGATCTTCTACCAAAGTGGATTATGAAAGTGAAAGATGTCTCTTTGTACTGCAAGTTAAACAAGAATGAAAAGAAAAAAAAGGAGACAAAATTACCCTGGACAACATACGCTGGAGGCAGAGTGAAACAACTCTGAACGTTGACGGAGACTGCTCTTTGTCCAAGCTAAAAAGGTAAATTGCTTTGACAAAGTACAGCTTCTGTTGAAAACGTCAGATGTTGTTCAGGGATTTTTCACTCTGCTTCCAGGTCATACTGCAATTTGTTACTGAAAGACTAATTATATCTGCTACATTGAACCTAATAGAATATATTGGCTACTTAAGACATGCATCTTATTGTGAATATGCGGCTTCCTTCCTTTCTAAACTACAACTCTAACACCTAAACAAAGTGCAAAATCTCTATAAAATGTGCATCTCTGGAGCATAAGACTGATTTTAAGTAAGAGTATTACTTGTTTTTTTTTGTATGGTCCTGATTATATGGCCCTAAAGGCTTTAACGATAGTGATATCAAGTATCCTATAGCTACAACTGGCCGAATAGAAAACATGATGAACGAATAACATTAAATACAAATTGCAGTATGGAGTAACATTATATAACATTATTCAAGCATGGAGTAAGAATCAAATTTTATAATCATACAGAATACACTATTACGGTTAGATTTCTTTTTAGATTTCAAGTATCCATTATGCCGTCAAGTAAAGAGTTCAAGATAAAAGCTTTATAATCTTGGAATTTCAAAGATTATTTTCATGTTTAATTCACCGACATTATCCATTCACAATATCTTTGTGGATATTTTAGATAAAGCAGTATCCAGAAAAGAACTTTTGATCAGCAAAAATTCAACACTTTTAGGCTTACCCTAAGCTAGAGCTGTGAGTCAAGCAAAGCAATTTCTATTGAATTCAAACAATAGCTAACAGGTTGATATTATTGGTCTTAGATTCCTGCCTCAGTCAGCGTTTTGGAAATATTTCCTTCTTCGTTCTCTACGTCGTGGTGAACCAGGAATTAAAAGGAAGGAATAGTAAAAGCGGTCAAATTCTAAAGAAGGATTAAAACCATTAGCAATTGTTTGAAGTCAATAGAAATCCCTTTGCTTGAACTCGCAGCTGTAGCTCTTACGAAGCCTAACACTCAACTTGCTAAGAGCATTATAACGAGAAATACTGATCCTTTGATGAAAAATGTAAAGATGTCCATTTGCAAACTTTCACGAACATCAAGTCCAAACATATTAGCTCCCTTTCTTAAACACAAAACTATTGATTTTTCCTCCAGTGTTTATTCTTCCTTTACGATTCCTTTCTTCTTCGTTATTAAATTACCCAATAATAACAACACACCCTCGTTTATTATTTAACTGAAAAAATTCGAGATGTAAGCTTATAAAAAATCTCATGAATTTTAAGCACAAATAAATGAAGCCCCATTGTATTGCGAGTTGAATAACGCATATTCATGAGTTTTAACTAAAAGACGAATCACGCATGCCAATCGGAATAAGCAAACTTGACTGTTACCGAAAAGACCCCAAAATCCTAGGGTGTTTCCTATGTTCTGCACAACATATTTTATTCGAAAACCATCGGCGTCGCTAAACAAATTTATATTCCCTTAATAAAATATCATGCTCAGTGTACTATAAACAGGAAGCCACTTATGAACAAAACTGTTCAAATGTACAACGTGGCCATTTCAAAGTTTAATTTGTTTGTATGCTCTTCGTTAATGGATTTGATTTAGCAGAGTGTGTAATGGAATACCTGGAGCATTCGTTAAGTAAATGAAAAGAGGCCAAAATTAAAACAACTTATAAAATACAACGTCAAACATTTATGTTTACAGTGTAGTAATAAAAGAATAAATTTCTAAATAAAATAAAATTGTGGTTACGAAAGTGAAACAAAAAATAGTTATTATGTGCTTAAAGAAGCCTTTATAAAGTTTGGAATATATATATATGATCTTGGACTCGGTATCTTGTAAATTGTTCACTTGGATGGAAAATTGTCTTGAAACAAACAAACAAAAAAAATGACAACAAAAATGAAAAGTGAAAGCGGACAAAACATATTCAAAGAATGTTAATAAAATAATTGAGAAAGATAGTGCAACAAAATCACATCAATTTAACTCGTTGTTAGTAACAAATACATTTTTAAGTAATTCACATCAAATTCTACAATAGCTACAGAGAAAAAATAAAAACATTAGCACGAGTTAACCCGTCAAACCTAAGTGTGGATCTAAAAGGAGAAAAAAACCTTAAGTACCCAAAAATAATTAATGTTTTATAGAACTTAATATTTGAAACTACTTCATTATTATTATGGGTGAATTAATATTGTGAGTATGTTATAAAACGTGTTACGTGAGAATATACACTATGTTAAATTTCACAACACAGAAGTGCGGCACATGATCAGTGAGAATAAGAAAGTAAATACAAAAAAGAAGATTAAAATTACAAAGTGCACATATACGGAAGAAAATATATGAATAAATAAAAAAATTATTAGTAGAATTAAAATTTTTAATTTAAGAAAAATAAAGGAAAAAAGAGAAACAACGAGAAAATTCCCACACTTATTCTTCTATTGAAAATCCATTGTAAATAATTAAAAAATTTAAAATGAAGCATATGTTTTTACAATAAAAACATTAAAAAAAAAGTTTCTTTCTTAAAAAAAATATCTACTTAATTAACTTATCTCTGATTAAAAAGAAGTCTGTCTATATCAACTCCAAAAACTTTAGAATTAAATTCTATGAATATTTTAATACCTAATGAAAATAGAAGAATGAATGAAGGGTCGATAATAGAAGGAAAAAATACGCCTACGTACTCAAACACACAAATACAGAGAGAGAGACTACAAACGAGAAAAAAAAATAGTAATGAAAGGAAACGTTATACATACCGGGTATTGCTTCTGCTATGCGCAAAAAAAAGAGGAGAACGAACAAGGAAAGAAAAAAGTAAAATATGAATCAATTGAGCACACTTTGGTTTTTAAAACTGTCTTTAAAATCTTAGAAGGGAGACAAAAAAGAAAACAGAAAAACAAAAAATGTCAGTTGCATTATGCCTTATACTTTAAGCATTCGAAGTTCATCACGGAGAGATAGTAAGATAGAGCTATAAAGGTTCGTTTGAGCTAACTGAGAGAATACATTTATGTATGAATACAGACAAAAGCAAAGACGTATATGTTTCGAAAATAGAATGTTATTTGCATAATTAATATAGATGAAGTCACAGCAGAAAAAAAGATCTTGTATTTAAACAGAAACTTCAGTTTTATTGACTTAACTTTGAGAGTAAGCAAAGGTAAAGTGCAGATTTCAACCTTCTCTCAAATATTAAAAAAATATTTTTACATTTAATTGTATCGCATTATAGCTTAAATGTTAGAAAAGCTCATTTTTAAAATGCTCAATGAAAGAAAATAAAATGATAGATGTAAAAACATCAAAAGATATACAAACATTGATATTTTTCAAATAAACGGCTAAAGACTGTGCTGATAGTTTCTTCGCATCTTAACTATTGAGTCGTCCGGAAAAGTCTGAGCGGAAGGTTCATTAATGAACAGTACTTTTTCAAACTTCCAACACCTCAATAAGCATCTTAGTCGTGATATTTGGTTTGGCTTTAATGTTATATTGCAGAATAATATTCCTTATCCGATTCTAAGTGTAACATTAAGATGCGTAACTTGAAGGCACGTTGATCCTCTATTTCAGATTAAGTTATGAAAAAAACGAATCAAGTCAGATAACTCGTGATTTTCTTGGGCAGCTATACTTTGGGAACGCCTTTAAATTTAATAAAATCAATAATAACACTGGTCAACAAAAAATACTTTTTGTCAGCTACTTGACAAATGTTAGTGTTCTAGACTAATTTGAGTGTCCTGATTCCAAATCTGAACTCCAAATTTCTCTATCACATCAGGGTGTAAAGTTATTGCCATCCTGCTGTTTTTGTACCTTTAAACATTATACAGTAACTGCTCTAGTGATTACTTGAAATTTATTTAATTATGATGCTAAATTCATGTTAAAATTATTTAGGATCACCATGAACTATCATCCATCCGGACACTGGTAGTTACTATAACTCGGGATCTGGAATCAGCACATTCAAATTAGTCTAGAACACTTATATTTTCCCCAGTAGCAAAAATGTTGTTGACCAGCGTAATACTCTAACTCTGAAGAATCTTGACAGCGAAATTACCGTGGATATGAATTTTGCATACCGTAGATTCACCTTCAATACCTTCACCATATAACTTCACAATTGATTTAACAGGTTTCTGTAGCGTTTTCACTCTTTTTACAGAAAAAAAATACATCATAGGGAAAATGCAACTTTTGATTATCCATGTTTGACTTTGATAAGGGCTGATAAAAGGCCGATAGGTTATTACGATGAAAGTGATGTCACTATATCAACGTAACCTAACCTAATCGTCGTACTAATATTACAGTTGTAAATATGAAGACACAGCTGTCGAAATCGCTCACAGTTTTTCGGACGACCCTTCACAAAAAAATTACGTTTCATTTCTTAATGCTTTCATTTACAAAGTTTTCGAAGAGTCAATTACAAAAACAATACAAAACATTACCTTTTTGATTAAAAACACTAAGATAACTAGATAGGTGATTAAAAATTTACATTGAAAATTTAAGACCTGATGCTTTTGGCCATGCAGCTTATAGTCTGCAGCTTATTAAGATGTCTGTATATCGTAAACATATCGAAATTAAAAACGTGTAATTAAAAAGCTACGATGATGTAGCCAAGAGAAGAAAAAATGGTGATTTAAGGATGCAAAGGAAATTATAAGAGAAACGCCTTTGCGTTTAGTTGGAAGATTTCAATCAATGAAGAAGAATTAATTAGCTTATCGTTTTCATCGAATGTTTCCAATGTTTTTCCACAAGTCGGAAGGAATAAGAAAAAATTAAATAGAAAGGGGACGTTAACATCCACGCCCCCTCCCCATCGCTTTCCCCAATAGCTACTAAATATTAGCAATAATTAAGTCCGGGCAAAATTAAAAGAGTTACCGCCACTGCCGCCCAGGCACTAACTGTCCCTGCTTTTATTGAATAAATTCTAGACGCCCTGTTCGTAGATTAAAATATTCCATTAGGTAAAGCATCAAAGAATATGACCTGGAGGGAACCATTCTTTTAAGGAACAGAAAAGGCGGTGGTTTCCGAGTTAATTAAATTCCCCAAAAGTTTCAGTATCGCAATCGAGAAATGTTTGAATGCGATAAGGAACACAAACGTGACGAAAAATACGATCTCGCAGTTCGTTAGCGTTCTGGCGCTTATTGAGATTGGATCGCTTTTAAGTTTTCAGGCTAAAACTTTTCGAAAACTGAGCGTACACATCGATCACGGGGTATACAGAGAGGGAGCCAATGTACACAAAATTTCCACCAGAAACATTCTGGGAAACGTCCTTGCACGCTCAATATTTGAGTTGGAAACGTTTAAGAATTCTTGATGGCTATTTAGTTTGAAATTAGTGGAAAAGCAGTTCACATCCAATCGTTTATGGCAGAACTACCATCATCATCATCATCATCATCATCATCATCATCATCATCACCACCACCACCATCAATGGAGATGAATTCGAAGCGTTTTCTTCTTCGTTATCGCGCCGTTTATTCAATACACAACCTTGGGAATTCGAGAAAAGAGGAGTTTCTAGGATAATTGATCGACTTGCGTAAAGCAACGCCGATGAGCTTGCAGTGAAAAGGGGCAACAAATCCCAAAACTTTAAAGCGAGATGCTTATTTCTGTTTGGCAGGCAAGACCAACAAATCGATGTTAATTTCCTCCTGCAATGCGGAAACAAACCTATTTTAAGTCCACATCGTAATTTTTATCACCTACCTAAACAATTATTGGAAAGACTGTAGCCGCTCTTCGGAGGTATCGTTTTTATTTCTTTCTTATTTTTATTATCAGTGGGAAGAGTGTAATTATATTCTGGGGGCGATCCCCCGCAATAATTAAGGAGCATGGTAGGAAAAGCAGCTACCAATAATCACTTTTGAGGTTTGAAATGGATTCAAAACAAACGGATGGAGTGAGTGAGTGGGAAAAGCGGAGGAGGGTGTGGAGGCTGGTGAAACGTCTGTTAGCGAACGACGTTTTCAGAACGGTAATGATATCATCACTTTCTTCTCCGGTTTCATTCTTCGTCTCCACCGTGATAAGTAAGTTTCTGGGCCAACTATTGATAAGCTCGGTGTCGCGCTCCCTCCGTGTCATCAATGAACGGAGCCAATTAAAACCACAGAGGAAATCAACACTGGTGCAGCCACAACATTAGATTCCCTCGCGTCCATAATATTTTAAGCGCTTTAGACGACTTGTGTAAAACGGTCATTAATTTTGGCGGGGAACAACTTCAACTAATTAATACGTTCATTTGGAGAGCATCAAGAGCCGGATTATTCTTGCTTCACTCCGCATTAATGTTATGAAGCACTTGAATTATGGCGTCTACAGTCGAACAAGTGACGTAGTTAATGACTGGCCCGTCTAGCACTACGCCATCATTTTCATAGCCTTCCCCTCCTCTCTCATTATCATAATCATTTTTTCCATTTTTACTAATAATTCTCACTTATGTAAAACCCGTCATCAGGTATTTCGCCTGTCAAAAGTTTCCCGGATCTTAACAGGATAATTTGTGATTTTCATTTAATCGCTAATCAACATGAAGCTTCACCTGGAGGGCGAGCTATAATTACACCTGGCTTCAAAGGGATAATAAAAAGAAGGTTAACTTACAATAAAAAAAACTAAAAAATATTTCAAAAACTGCTTCAACATTAGATGTTCATACCGGATACAAAAAAGCGTAACGCTTAAAACTAATGTCGGCAATAAATCTTTGGTATGCGTTATCTTGCTTCTTAAAACTCATAAAAGTCCATCGTTTTTTAATTCCATTGTCTTAAAAATAGAAATGTCAGTCGTTGTCACTGAACTTTTCAGACATTAATTAAATGCTTTCTAATTACACGTTTTTACAACCCTCTGTCGTTCGTTTATTGAAAAGTGACAGGCCGAATTCTTTAAGTGGCTTTTGGCAAAGCGACTGGAGTTTTATAGAAAAGAAGAAAAAAAAAAGTGTACGAGGAAAAAAAAAAAAAGCAATAGATGAAGTAAGTAGTCTTACCTGTTTCTCCCGTAGTGACGATGGCAGGAGAGCTCGGAGGCCCTCTTCCAATGGAATTCACGGCTATAACATAGAATTCATACTCGGTATAAGGACTCAGCGAGTCCACGATATAGTGCATGCTGGTGATGCCGCTAATTTCCGAGAATTCCTGATTGGAATGTTTTGGTCTGTATTGGGTGACATAGTAAGAAATGGTGTCTGCGCCGATATCATAAGACCACGTGAGCCTCACTGACGTGGCCGTCACTTCCGACAGTCGGAGGTTAGTAGGCGGCCGCGGCAAGGCTGAAAGAGAAAAAGAAAACGAAAAAAAAATGTTAATTTCACAATACTACATCTATAAAAATTAGTTTTCGTTTTGGATTTTTAATAATTTTAACGAATCATATCTTGTGCATTTTCAGTAACAGTATATGAATACACCTAGAAATTTTCTTTCAGAAACTTACTATATCATGCAACCTAAAAATTTCAATTATTGGTTCTGTAATTTTCAGAATATGAAAGCAAAAATTTTGTAACACTTTATATACGTATACACAGAATGTTCTAAAATGAGTCCCTATTCAATCGATGCATTATCAATTTAACCCTTTTGAAGAATATAACCCTCAGATATGTAAGGGGCACTCAAATTAAAACGGGCCAGGCGCCAAAACGTGTCTGAAAATTGATCAACTCAAAAGTATTCTCCAAAACTTAATACAGATAAGAAGGCCAAATCCCGTCTTTCAAGAAGCTTCTAGTCAGCCGACGGAACCATATTTTTACCTGGTTACACATTTTTTGTTTGTTGATTTCCTCGAGCATGGGCCCACAATCAATGCATAGAACGCGTATAAAGAAATAATGCAGACACCGACATATACCATAAAGTCAGAACACCGTGGAATGCTATCGGACGGCTTTTTCCTTCTTCATAATAACTCACTCCTGCCCACAAAGAACCAGCTTTCAGGGATTTGTTTGAGAAATTCTTCAACATCCTCCCTCCCTACAGCCCAGATCTCTCCAATTTATATATTGGAGAGCTGAAGAGAGGCATTCGTAGACACCAGTTTGCATCGGATGAAGCCATAAAGATGTGTAAAGATGTGGTGCCGTCGGCAGCCCACAAGCTTCTTCAAGATCCGGATTGACCGTCTTATCTCCCAGAGGGATAACTGTATTAATAGTTTTGGAGAATGTTTTGAGGTAATCAATTTTCAATGGTACGTTTTGGCGTATTATTCGTTTTCATTTGATTGCCTCCTTATATATGAGATGGTTGCAAAAAGAATATACTCTTTGAGAAAAAAAAACAAAAAAAACATCGACGCACAAAAAACGAAATATTCAATTGAAAACGAAAGTTCGCACATGGAATATACAGTATAGAAGAAAACATGACTGAAACTACTGGATGATTTATTGAACAGAATGCGTTACACAAACTGAGATTTGGTGCCACCTTTAGCCTGGATCATAAAGGTGACATGGAATCATAAAGTTGCTCAGTTGTCCCGAGGGATATCCTGCCGATGGCCTCCAATTGTCGCACTAATTCGTCAACATTCTGGGTTGTTTGCGATCAACCCATCACATCCCAAATGTGCTTCAGAGAGATCTGGTGATCTGGAGGACCAAAGCCGTATGGTCGAAAGCATGGAGAAGTGTGGTGTTTGTGATTTGACTGTTATCTTTTTTAAAAACCCAAGGGCCGCAGAAGAAATAGCAACCCAGAATGGGTGGTAGAATATCCCCATCGTATCGTGTGCTGTGAGCATGCCACGGAGGACTATCGAACGAAATGGAACCCAAGACCATGACTTCCTGTTGCGGGTCACCTAGAGTGTGGCAGTAAGAGTGGGATCCAACATTGTCCGGAAAATATCCGGTCACGTCCGAGAAAGTTTGATTACTTGCTTATCGGTTATTTTCGGGGAGCGTCGAGTTTTTCGTCAAAGACAAATGAAACAAGAAATTAACCCCCTCCCCCAGAAGAGCTTAGAAAAGCAGCGGAATCTCTGATGGTTGAAAAATCATGAGTTCAATATTCCCCCTCCCCTTTTTTCCGCACTTTTAACCCATTTTTATCAAAAAATTGATTTTCTCGAATGTAGTATTTATAAAATCGAAAAGAATTCTACGCTCTTTCGTTTATGATCATTTCCATTCGAATGACATATCACATGTCTTATGTTGCCATTTGAAAACGTTAATAGTTCTATAAATCACGTGACTGCTTCCCCCACAACTCCGACCCTATTGGGATAATTTGATCCAAACTTCAAAGTAAAGTAGATCTTGCTTAGAGGAATTTGCATATCGAATTTCACTTGTTTATATATCTTTTTATCCTCTTTTTACCCCATCTCTTAATTCCCACACCAGTAAACCAATCAAAACCAAACTAAATAGTGAAGTAGGACATGCCCCTGGTAAACTATATTCCGAATTTCGACCTTGTAAATCAAAAAAGGTAGAAAATATAAACGAGAACTACGGACATTGTAAATCAATAAGCAGCTCCATTATTCCGCTTTGTAGAGGGGCATAACAAACGCATGAACACAAAAAAAAATCATTCTTTTAGAATCTTAATTTACCGCGAAATCTAAAACGTGGAAACATGTACACTTAAACGTAAGTCTGTAATCCCGAAACTCACGCCAATTGTATCGCCGGAATGCCAGAAAAGAAATACCCCAAAAAAGTTTGGCCTCTCTACCGAGAAGATAATGAATCTACAATTTCGCAGTGTTTCTAACTCTTCCAAAATCTTTTTTATGAATCTTCCAAAAATTTATGTACAGTACAATCTAAAATCGGTGCCTTATTAAATTTTAATTTCTTTAAGGATATAAAATAAGGTTCGTTGACTTGGATGCAAAAACAAAAAGTACAAAGAAATCTCTTTAAAATTTATTTAATCTCGTATAAATTGCTTTATTTTTTTATATTTCTCCAATTTGTCATTATAACGTCCATCAATTCAAATATAAGATAATAACTGAAGAAACATCTCCAAGATTTCGAAAGACAAATTGAAAAGGGAAGGAAAAATTCCGCGACCTGGATTCTAACCAGGTACCGAGCAGTGCCAGCGATAGGCATGGTCCCTGGTTCGAATCCAGGTCGCGGAATTTTTCCTTCCCTTTTCAATTTGTCGTCCATCAATTCATTTAAATATTTTTTCCACGTCGAAACTGCCGAATTATTTCCTCCATAAACTTAACGGACTGATAAACAGATTATGAATACACTTTACTTAACTTGCTTTTTTCAGTAGTAAAATAAGTTTCTCTAATTACACATAAATATCGCAGATATTTGACTTTTTATTGAAAGTACAACTTTAAGAATTCTCACGCATTTGATGCGTTTTATTTTTCCCTTTTACAATCGAGCGCATATCTTTTGTGATCTAGCAGATCAGATAATAAGGCTTAGGGACGATGAAGACCATTTGCATTCAACGGAATTCCTCACTTTTACGGACTAAACGGAAATTAATTTGAAACTACATGCCATAATATGAATAATGCATAATTGGAGCTGAATATCATCTAATTTGATTTATACTTAACGTGATTTATTCCTAATGCGAGAAACATGTGCCTCGAATTAGGGGACCGGGACCTGATTCGACGGCCGTTCGTAATGGCAATATTTCCCTCTGATGGAAGAGAGATGAGGATTTACCGGGATCATCTCCAAAGAGATAAGGGAGGAAAAATCTGAGCGTTTCATCACCCCAAATGATCTTTCATTAGGGAGAAAAATGAATACAGCCGTTCGCACATACATATGGATTCTCACGGTAAATTGTATAATTTAAATTTATGAGCATTCCTTTTAATGATTTAGCAAAGGCTACTTCCGAATTGCAAACATTTGCACGGTGCGTTCGCATGTAAATGAGCAAAAGGCAAACATCGGTATAAGGAATTAATCAGACTTCGTTAATATCAGGGATCAAATTATAATAAAATTACTGATGCATTATGTTTATATATTAACACATAAATGCGTATTACCACTTGCAGTTGCTTATTATATGCTGAAAAGCATATATTGGTTTCGCTTTGTTTGTGTGTCTGTCTGTCCGTCTGTATGTCCGGTGATTACTCGAGAATGCTTTAACTTTTTCAAATTTTGCTTTCGCTCTTCGATAGAGACCCTTCCTGAGCTCACATGATTACTTTGTCTTTGAAATCGGTCTAACAGTCACGTGACTATTGAGCGCCCCCCCCCCCCCGGTAAATTATTTTATTGGCAATATAAGGCATGTAATATGTCATTCGAACGGGAATGACGAGCACAAGACGAATATGACATTCTTTTCAATTTTCGAATTGCTACGTCCGCCAAAATGACCCCCAAAAAGTACTTCAATAACCCATTATTACGAGCTTTAGCTAAAGCTATACATGTGTATATAAGAATACAAGCTTAATCGGTACCTTTATGTGTCTGGCCGGGTGTTGTTTGCTCGATAACGTGAAAATGAATGAACTGCGATGTGTCAACTTTTTGATGCGCTTTCGTGGACCCCTTCAAGCACGTGCGCTAATGTTAAGAATATGAACTTAGGCCATGTAATATATCAATCGATTTGTACTGACAAGTCATAAGTGAATACAGTGTTACTTTTTGTTTAATATTTAAGCATTGTTGATGTCAGCTTGGAGCACGTGCCCGTCATGAAGCTTTGTCAATGCCCGTGCTCATTTCGTTTTTAAAATTCAGTGCTGTTAGGCCTATTGTTAAAAGTGGCTAAATAATAGTAGGCCTATAGTTAAAAATGGCTAAATAATATTAGGCCTATAGTTAAAAATGGCTAATTAATGTTAGGCCTTTTGTTAAATATGGCTAATTAATGTTAGGACTATTGTTATCAGTTGGTGATTAATATTAGGCCTATTATATATAGTCCAAAGCTAATTACTGTTCAGCCTAATGTTAACATAGGTAATTGCTGTTAGGCCAATTGTTAAAAATAGCTAATTGATGTTAGGCCTATTATTATCAACAAATAATTACTGTTATGAATTGTTAGCGACTGTTGTAATCTTATGCATGTTAAGTATGGCCTATGTAGCTCTTAATGTAGAGAACGGGAGAAGCTATGACAAACGTACAATAACTTTATAATGGACAAACATAAAAATTATTTTGAGTTTGCAATTTTTTACCTACTGACCTGCTCACTGCGTACACCTAGTCTGCCTCAAATGTTCATGTTAATATTCTAATAACTGTTGTGCATTTGCATCGTTGTACGAGACAAGGTATTTGTATTGTTTTGTGTTTTAACGTGAACGTGAAGCAATAAAACAGATGTGAGTGTGGATAGAATCAAAGGTATTTCCATTGTTTATTTAAACCAATTGTAATTAAAAGTGAGATATTGAAATTAAAAATTACATCTGCATCACAGGCATAGCTCCTTTGAATGCTTACAAGATTTTTCCCGCCACTGGTTTGCAACAATGATTTCCCTCTCCTAACGTTTACGGTAACTTTGATTAAGAAGGGATGAATAGCTCTAGCAGTGGAAAGAACATAGGCGCAGTAGTTTAAAACATTTAGACGTGCGAGCATTTCATTTCTCATTTCGCGCGTATTTGGAAAGATTCGTGTGAACGCTGCAATCGAATACGTAAATTTACATGCAGTTTTCGCCATTGTTGCATATAAAATATTACTGTAATATTAAACAACAAATTTTTATATTCTTCTTTTCAGGATATTTGAAAATCGTTTTATGAGTTATATTCTTGTTTTGCTTATGGTAACAGACTGCTAAGAGCGAAATGGGATTTTAGAGGCTAAAAAAGTTCGAATTATTATCGGTTTGTTTTGTTTCATAGAAACTCTTATGGCCTCAACCATGTCAACTTCAAGGAAGACACAAAAAGCCGTAATAAATAACGTAGAACTTCATAATAAATCTGTTTAAAATGAGCACCTCTTTAATCGAAGCCTAACTGCATCCTTTTCTCCCCCTTCCAATAACACTTGGCTCCATGAAAGACCTCAACCATCCTACACATTCCTGATACCGTTTTCTGCACAGGTTGTTAAAAATCGCTCTTATGAAGGACCTTTTTATTTTTTTTTGAAAACCGTTGCTTTACAGAATATTAATTCCCTCTTGGTTCCTCTTTAAGCATTCTGAGTTGAAAAGTAATTATAAAAACTGCGCATAACGAAAGAGAAGTACAGGGCACTGTAAAGAACGGACAAAAGAGCGTCTTGTGTATAAAGGCCGCATCGCGAATCCATGGTTAATTTAAAAGGCTGTGTTAAGAGACCTGGAGCTAGCATACAGATTTACGACTTTTGAAGCGACCACAGAACTCTGGTGGAACCGTCTGTGGCCTTTCGCGGTCTACTTGCCCACGGGCATAGAACAACGCTGGAAAATTCATTAAAATGGTTGAAAAATATTTGAAAGAATTTTTCAAAACCTTTCGCTGCTCTGTGGAGCATTAATCAAGTTATTATTGATTTGTTTTCCTAATATTTTATTTACCAACCAATATTTTCATTAATGCCTAATCGCAGTTTAATAGTTTAAGTAATGGAAAATAATCCTGAAAATCCCCTCACTGACTAATTCTCTCCTTGTTCCAATATCGGAATTTGGTTAAGTAAATATTTTAAAATTCCTGCGTTCAAGTATGTTCTTAATGAGTAGTGCATTTCAGAAACTGATTTTGTTTGTCTATAGAATTTACAGTTTTTAAATTGGAATAAATAGGATGACTACATTATTGTTTAATTTTCAAAAGCCTAAAATCCATTGAGCCAAACTCAAACAAATTTGTCTACATATTCTTGGGACCATGCAAAAAACTACAGAAAAAAAACTTTCGATACCATGAAGAAAAGTGCCGCTAGTAAATCCGTTTTATGAATAAATTAGCAAAGTAGCTAAAAGAAAATCTACTGTACTGTACAATTTACAGGGGCGTTATCAGACGGGCAAGATGGCCTTCTCGGCGGAGGAGGCTTCATCTTGCATATAATTTTTTGTTGAAATTGCGGAATAACAAAACTGATCGACGGCAGATTTTCGATATGTTACAGGAGTGACAGAACAAGATAATGGTTATGTTGGTTTGTGTCTTCGATGATATAATAAAACCATAGAATATTGACTTTCAGTGTGTGTAAAAAAATCTGATGAAAAGAATGAAGTTTTTTAGTAACCCAACTGCAGTAATTCAAACAAAAAAAACCCAGTTAACTCATCACTCCAAAAGATGTTCCACTTCTATTCAAGCTAGAAAAATCAGCGCAAACTGCAAGAAAGTTTCCGCATCACCTTGAAGTGGTATGGCTAATCTTGTAGGAGGAAAGTCTTCAGCACTTTATGCAGCTGACTACCATATAACCATCTGTTGGATATTGCCCGAACACTGTCGAATTCGTGCGTATTTTGCTCATCTCTTGATCCACAATTGCGAGCATTTCGACTTGTTGCTCATCCTTTTTGACTCTTATGCTGGTAACAATGTTAAAGATTTGGTATTTTCGAAGCGTGGAATTATTCTTCGTAAAATTCTATATAGTAATTATTATGTAGCGGAAGAATGCAGCTACTTATTTTGGTTTACAATATCAGTCTGTCCCCTTCATAATTTCTGCCTTTTTGAGGTAAAAGGTTGAAATTCTGAATGTAGCCAACTATGGGCATGTGTACCTTCACTATTTAATTTGGTTTTTATTGGCCCACTGAGGTCGGAATTACGAGGGTGGGAGTTAGAGGGGACCAAGTGCTATTTCGATATGTAAAAGAGTGAAATTAGAATGCAGATTCCTCTAGGCAAAATCTACATTAATATGAAGTTTGGGCCACGTTGTCCCAGTAGGGTCGGAGTTGTGGGGTGGCAGTCACTTGATCTTTAGAACTATGGCAACATATAGCGTGTGATATATCGTTCGATCGAAAATGATGAGAATGAAAAGAAAATAGGGTTCGTTTATATTTTCTAAATACTATGTTCTAGAAAATCAATTTTTTGAATAAAAAAAATTGGGGGGGGGTTAAAAAGTGCAGATGAAGGGGTTAAAAGTAGATGAACTCAGGGCTTCCGCTACTTTTCTATACCTTCTTTGGGAGGATTAATTTCTTATCAAATCCTTCAACTGCCTTAATTCCAATTAAATCCATATTAAAAATTACCACTATTTTCATAATTTTTTTAGAAGGCAAGAATGAACAGGTAAGATTAGCACAGCAAATCAGTCTAATCAGAAAGACGAAAATGAGCTTTAGTTTTCCCTTTATCCACCAAACCGTAAGGATGTGGCTTTCATTTCTTGCTGAAGCATTTTTACTTTGAAAATATTTTATTCAAAGTTTCCATATGTTTTTGTCGTTAAGAGGCATTCCTTAGTATTTTAATCTGGACTATTTGTCTTTTTCGTTAGAAATCAAAGGGTGGGGGGTAAACCTCAGCCGCAATAAAGAGTATTTAGATCAAATTTGTTTCAATTTTGCCAAAATTTCTTTCTGGCTTTTAGGAACTGACATCTCTTCTTTAATTTTGGGTCTGTTTCTCTTCCGCTGTCTAATTCTCCTACATTAAATATGGATAAGGGCAAACAGTTAAGATTATCTTCAGATAATTTACAAAATATGGTATCAAGCAAGCATATAAAAAATATATTAAAACCATGTAAACATCTTAACATTTAGGAACGCGTATGCTATATTTTCATGGAAAAAAATTCGCACGAACGTTCACTTAGATAATAAATAAGAAAGTTGCTGATATCAGCAGATACAAATATATGTATCTTAACATGGTAAGTTCCCCAGCTCCTAGAGAAAAATCTATAAAACTTAAAGTGGAAGATGAAAACTTGTCACGAGGGAAGAATCACACAATGAAAAGGGAAGGGGGAAAAAAAAAGTAGAGGGACGTCTCTGCTCTACCGTTCTTCAAAACTGGTGTCAATTGATTTCATTTGCTACACGGGACTAAATAATTGCCAACAATAATGTTCGAACAAAGGGTTCCCAATTATGGCAACGCCATCCCATGACTCGGCTGCCGACAGCCACCATCTGATAGGGGCGCGTGCGCTCAGGAGAGTGTTTTGTTTTGCCGCAATTTCTCGGAACCCCTTCCAATGGATTTTTTTCCCGTTCCCCTTCTCTTCCTTCCTTCCACCCTGGGGCCAGCGGATGTTGTGATCTATTGAAGCAAGAACTTCTTTTATTTTCACCAACAAAAATTAATTTCTTAATTCACTTGAAAACATGCAAGGCTTGGAAGTTAACTTGAAAAGACTTCGGTCGACAGAAAAGAGAGGGGAAAAAAGACAATTAAAAATAAAAAGCCTCCGCTATCAAGGAATAAAATGAAGCGATTCCAAACGACCGTGAAGAACATTAATTACTTAAATTACGTGAAAGGGGCTTCCTTCATAATAAACTCTTTTCAGATTTTCTAGAGTACTATGAAATAATTAAAATTTTCAAACATGCGCACTAGTTGTTAACTCTTTCTACAACTGACAAGCAATGGGAAGAAATTTTTTTCTATTTTAAAAAATGTAATTAATTTTACATGTGAATAATAATAATTATTAACTGGAGATACGTCTCCAAGCATAGGTAATGATTTTTCAATTGAAAAATGGAAGGAAAAATTCTGCGACCCGGATTCGAACCGGGAACCTCGACTATCATGGCCGATGCCTTTACCAATTGGGCTATCGCAGACACCACGGACAACCACGCTGTCTCAAGGTGTCTTAAAGTTCGGGCGACTAGGTGTCACCTGCTGTGATATTTTGTGCTCTACAACTTTCAATGAAATCTAAGATTATGAGATATTAACAAAAAATATCTCATAATCTGTATTTCTTTGAAATTGCAAAAAAGATTAAAAAAATAATTTTTTTTCCTTCCAGCCACAGAAATACAGAACTGAGATTTCGTGAAGGAGCCATCAAACATCAAGGAAATAGAAACTCTCTGCTTTAACAGCAATGGTTTAAAAAATTGCTCAATGATGGCTTCGAATAGCTAATGAGAAAATGGTTATATAGCAGAAACTAAAGGACATGTTTAAAATTTCCCTATATAAATTAAGACAAACCATTTTGAAGCATCGATGAAGCCATTGATTGCATATCTGTAATGCGTGCGAAATAAGTGTCTGGCCGAGGCGAACTGGAAGAGAAATGAAGAAACTGGCTAACGAGACGGCCAAACAACCACCTCTTCGAGAAAAACCCGAGCTTGATGGCTAAAACCATCGTGATCCCACTGCAAGTGAAACATTCTCAGGCAACGCATGAAAGTCGTCGCGCAGGGAGCTCAGATAGTAGAGCCCATTTAATCGTTATAAAACATGTGTGGTAAAATTAGCAATCACCGATAACACCGCACGAAATGCTAAAAAAAGCCGCTGCTTGTATCACTTTCCATTATTGTTGCTCGGGAACAACCAATTCCGATAACGACAATAAAAAAAACGGCTTTTGGGTTGTTTGGCTTATTTCAGTGTGGATATTATACTATACGCCTCGTTTTAAAGATCTTTAGTTAGATTTTATATTTTATTCAGTGTTGCTTAGATAATTTGATTTTAATCTCAAAAAAAGCTCAGCCTACTTTGTAAGCTTTTACGGAAATGACATTATTCTTATTCGTCTCTTTAAAAATAAAGCCGAGAGACAGTAATTAGATAAATGAATAAATCTATACATTATACACGATTTGCTCAAACGTTTCTGAACGCACCTCTAAAACAATGTTATCGGCCTAATTTACATGTCTATGGAGTCTAAAATAATATAAACAAGAAGTTAATCCTCCCGAGGCAGTTAATCCTCTCTATTTTTACTCTTTTATCTCACTTTTTAATCCCCCCTCCCCAATTTTTTTAAATCGAAAAATTTGATTTTCTCGAACGTAGTATTTAGAAAGTGTAAAAGAGCTCTATCTTCTCTCGTTTCTCACCACTTCCGATCGAATGATATATGACATGCCATATGTTGCAATAGTTCTGAAGACAAAGTAACTGCCACCCCCACAATTCCGACCCCATTGGGACAATTTGGCCCAAACTTCATAGTAATGTTGATCTTGTTTAGAGGAATCTGCATACCGAATTTCACTTCTTTATATGCATAAACACGCGTAGACCTTTTGGTCCCCTCTAATTTCCGCCTCCGAGACTCCGACACCAGTGGGCCAATCAAAACCAAACTAAATAGTAAAGATGCACATGCCCACAGTAAGCTATATTCCGAATTTCAACCTTCTACCTCAAAAAATGCGGAAATTACGAAGGGGACGGACGGAAAGATAGACAGACATTGTGAAAACAATAAGTAACTCCATTCTTCCGCTACTTAATAAAGACTTGCTTTACTGGAATATGTGAATATATTGCGCAGTATGGGTCGCTTTACAGAGCTCATTAAGTTCCAACGTGGTACAATCGTAGGCTGTCATCTATGCAACAAGTCTTGTGCGCCCGATTTCTGTCATTCTGCAAATACCCCGGTCAACTGTGACTGGCAGGCCAAAGAAAACAAAAGATAGAAATATTCGAATGTTATCCCGTGTGACATAATGCAAGTCTTTAGCTGAAACAAATGCTACTGAATTCCAAAATGCCACTTCAAGTACTGCCACTAGAAGACTACACTAGAATGACTATTCGCGGGTTTTCACGGCCGTGCTGCTACTCATAAGCCGCGTGAGCAGAATCAATTCAAAATTGGTGACCAGCTCAGCGAAACGGGACCATGGAACAATAAAGCAGTCTTATGGAGCAACAATCAGATGGTCGCGTTTGGGTCTGGCGGATGCCCGGAGAACGCTTTATGTCTGACTGCGTGGTGCCCATGCGAAGTTCGGAGAAGGCGGTGTCATGGTATGGGGCTCATGCAACACCTCCTAGAGAGAAGGCCTGCGGACAAAAACGTCATACATTGTTATCTAAATTATCTCCTCTATTATACTTGTTTATTACTGAAATACTATTACAAATTTTAACGTGATTTTTTTTATTCACAAAGAAAAACTCAAACAGTTTGTTAGCATGCCTTAATAAATTTCAATGTGTCCCCCATTTACGGCGTGAAGGACGTCAAAGCGAAACTCGATTTCCTCCCATGTTCGGGCTAGCATTTCGGGGTTGATTTCAGCGATTGTTTCAATTATTCTATTCTTGAGAGCTTCAATGTCATCAACGTTGGTCTTGTACTCTCTGTCTTTCACATATCCCCAGAAGAAAAAAATCCAGAGGGTTCGCATCGGGTGAGCGAGGGGGCCAAGGGATTGGCCCATCCCTTCCAATCCATCGTCCTGGAAAGTTCGTATCAAAGCACTGCCTAACTTGCAGGCCCCAGTGCGGAGGTGCTCCATGTTGTTGGTAGACTATGTTGGGCTGCAGTTCTTCCGCCTGTGGAATCAGGTAATTCTCCAGCATATCTAGGTAGGTTGCAGTGGTAATGGTGTCTTCAGCGAAAAAGAAAGGTCCGATTACTCATCATGCATTATACCCACCGAAAGCTAGCCCGAACATGGGAGGAAATCGAGTTTCGCTTTGATGTCCTTCACGTCATAAATGGGGGGCACATTGAAATTTATTAAAGCATGCTAAGAAACCTTTTGAATGGTTCTTTGTGAATAAAAAAATCACGTTAAAATCTGTAATAGTTTTTGAGTAATAAACATGTATAATACGGGAGATAATTTAGAAACACCCTGTATCATCATCAAGCGGCTATTGTCAATCGTATTTCTACGAATAATAAGCCATAAATTTGGACGTTTGATGATGATGTAATAATCTATACAGTTTTTGTCCGCAGGCCTTCTCTCTAGAAGGTGTTGGCTCATGTCATGCTTATATATATATGTATATAATTTTATAAAGCCATTTATGTGGAATAGTGGTTCCTTTTCTTCCTTTGGTGTTATGATAATGCTCCTTCTCATAAAGCAAGATGGGTAGAGAAATGGTTTGAGAACTTATGAATTGGACTGGCCTGCACCCAGCCCATATATAAGTCCCAGTGAACACCTATGGGCTAGGCCATATCGCCGATACCTGTGACTGAACTCATCAACTACAGGAAGAATGGAAAAATTCCTAAAATTATCTACCAAAATCTGGTGGAAAGTCTTCCTCGGAGAGAAGAGACCGTAATATTCATTTTCGTGAAATCATGATTGCAGTATACAAAGGTTGAGTCAAAAATAGTGGCCGATCACCGCGCAAACTTTTAAATGGGCACCAGACAGGAACCACTCATTGCTAATCTTCAAAGTAGAGTCCGTCATGCTCGATGGTCTTCATCCAACGATCAGCCAGATGGCGGATGCCCTCGCGAAACCACTCCTCAGGTTTCTGGGCGAAAAAGTCACACACGAAGCCTTCAACCTCACTGATATTGGCGAAGCGCCGTCCACGCAGGATGAGATGGTAGTCGGAAAGTGCAAGGTCGGGGCTGTACGCTGGACGTGGCAGAATCTCGATTTTTTCCAGCAGTTGACAACACACTTTCACCCGTTGTTGAGCTAGCGCGGGCGTCAGCTCGTGGGGCACAACTCGGCAGTTCCCATGGCGTGCAGATGTCAAAACAAACTCGATTGTGATGTCCCGATGTCCGCCGCTAGTCCACGGGTGGTGCTGCCTGGGTTGGCTTCCGCTTGTTGCCGTAGAGCTGCGTCATCCACTTCTTTGGGTCTTCCGCTCCTTGGCGCATCTTCCAGGCCCATGTCTCCAGACGAAAAGCGGGAGAACCACCGTCGTGCTGTCCGTTCATTGGTCACACCCTGACCTTCCACCCTGCAAATTTCGGCGGCTGCTGCTTGCGCACTGATCCCCTTTTTCCAATAGTGACGAAGGAGCCCGCGTATCACCAATTTTTTTGCCATATTTTTACACTGGCTGACGCAGGTGACACAATGTCTATGGCATTCAAATTCGTACTGACGTTTCTTCCCACTCTTTTCTCTTAATAAACTGCGATATACCCTTGTGGTAAATGGTCTTCGCCCAGAATTCGTCAAACCCTAACCCCCCCTCCCGAGTCCGCCACTACTTTTGACTCAACCTCTATAAAAGTATAAATGTCTGGTTATTTTTGACCATATAGTATATACGCCGAGAATTATATATTATATGCTTACAAATTATGCAGACAGAGACATGCATGGCATCAACCTTACTTTCTCTTATCAATTTACTGCAAGGGGATTTAGATAATTGGACATTCAAATTAAGTCCAAACATTTTATCATAAAAGTTTGCGCATGATAATCTGAAGAAGCCAATGAGCCGAATCAAATTTGTTGCCGGAGTCGAATTCCAGACTTTAATTCCTTTCCGCCTCTTTCTGGTCGAGAGATAGGCTGGGCAAACGGGGGAGGAGGAGAATTAATCCTCTCTGTTGCCATGGTTACTGATCTTGTCCTTCCGCGGCACCGTCGGACCCACTGGGCAAAAAATAAATTCCAACGGAGGAATTCCTCTCGTATTCTATAAAGACCCGTGTCTTTCGTCCGACTCTTAAGAACTCAATTCAGCGGAGTCTTTAAGATTAGTAGCCACTGAAAACTGAGTTTTAAAATCGTCATTCGTCATGCGATTACTTTATAGGAGGCCCATGTATTTTTTTTGCATAAGATTTGTGCCTTCTCGACATATTTCTAAAATTATCCATAATTCTTCTTCCTTCTATTTCCCTCTCTCGACTTCTTAAACTTTCTATTTATTTTTCTTTTCCTCCAGTATATTGCAATAAATTTTAACGACAGTAAGTGTCACAAATCTGACAAAGAAAAAGTTTTGTCCAGATTTTAGAACGCGATACGTTCATAGATGATATAGGGAAGCGTAAAAGTGTAATAAATATTTTTAAGTTTAAAAAACCTCAATAAGCAATTGATCATATTTTTTATTCCTTTTTTAAATTTTTTATGTGATAGATCACGAAAAAGTTTCTCATTTTGCTTGGACATACCGATTAGTAATGTTACCATATTAATAATTTATCTTCTTAAGAACACATTCCTTGATACAGTTATAATACCTTCATCTTAATGTTAATTCAGCTTATCTAATGCGTATCGTCTGAGTCTAGCAAACATTTTTAAAAACTCTCTTTATAAAATATCTCTTCAAAGTACTTAATTTGTAGAGTAAAAAAAAAAATTGAATGAGCACATATAAGGTGAGAACTAAAGGTTCCCGGAATTTATTTATTAAAAATTGTACTAGATTAACTGACTTGATCTCCTTCGAAATAGTCCTTTGCTATATTGATGCACCGGTCCAAGCGCCATTTTTAACGCATCCTTTCGGGAACGAAAAATAAGCACAAGGGGTGAATCGGATGAGTAAAAGTTCGTGGAAATCAAACACTGACGCAAAAGGAGCGAAGAACGGCCCGGTTTGTTGTTACCTAAGACGCCGCCTCAGAACATCGCAGCGGATAAATGTGCCTTTACGGCACGAATTCCTTGTGAATAATGCCGATCGCGAAACAGCTGAACACAACTTCACAAAAACGCACACTGCAAACAAACCGATTTTTTCACGGCAACGACAGTTTGGAGACTAGTTCCTTAGTCATGCTGGAGGTGAAATCTAAAGGCGTAATATGCTCCTTTGAAGCGGGATAATATCTTTCTGGGAACTTCGGATCATGTACAGTCGGGTGCAAAAAGGTTTAGACTTAAGTCAGAGTTGAACACGTGAATAGCACATCCCAAGCGTATACCTGCTACCCTATTTTCATACAGAAGGGACAGGTCCAGTCTAATCTGCCTTGACTCTCAGTTAAAGTACCTGATTTTTCAACCGATCAACATTTGGTAAGCTAACTTCCTACGGAGCAGGTAAAAAACCTTTTTGCACTCGACTATACGTTAATGTCTTCAAATCAGGAGGTAATATAGCTTGAGCTTTGTAGCAGGGTGATAATGGTAATATGCTTAGGCCGCGGATGTGACAGCCTATCACTACACTTCTTTGAAAGTCGCTTTAGCTACTTGAACATGGCAAGTTCAGTTGTTCAAGTTGTTACGAAAATTTTTTTAGAATCTGTGTAGGGGGTGGTAATCACGTGGTTAATATGTAAAGATTTTAGGGTTGGCCGGTATCAAATGATCCTTCAGTGTATATAATATTAATTAAACTGAATATACTATGGTAAAAATCTTAGCAAGACCGGGACCTTGAAATCAATTTCAATCTCGTCTACTTCGTCTAATATTCATTACGTTTCTTTGTCGTCGTCCTACTTGTCCTTAGGCTACTAATCCAATCGTTTGCAAGAATGTCCACACAGCAAATGTATCTTCTATTCTCAGACGCCATCAATATCAGTGTACACTTTTCCAGGTATGTAATCAGGATATATCATGAATTTTTAATCTTGCAGGAGACTAAGCTTATTACTTGTTGTATTCTTAACGTTATGAGCCTCTTGTTTCAGTTTTACTCTAGTTGAAAAGAACATTCATTATAGCATGGCGACGACTTCCTGTTTAGTTAATCTATGCGAAATGATGAAATTTTAGAATTCAGGTATGAAGCTTTCTTTCATGATCCTCCCTTTCAAGAAACTGAATTCTACAAATTTTACGATTTTTTTAAATGCTCCACATCTGATATTAATTATAAACGCTATATCTTTCAGAAGAAAAAACCCAAAAAAACCCTAGGTCCATTTAGCTCTCTCTTTCAAAACTGAATTTGAACATTTTTATGCAAACCAAACTGTTTTTCATAGAAAGTTCTAAAACATTTACAACCCCCTTTCTACTGTTTAAGAAGAAAATTTTCCGAATCAATAAATTTAATCTTATTGAAATCGCATGAATTTTAAATCAAAGTAAAAATGGCTGAAACGTCAAAACATTCTTGTGTCTATGCGGCGTTCCTTCACAGGAAGTTGGCGTTAATTCTGCATGTAGTTGGGGGATTGAAACGATTTCTCGTCAACTTAAGAGAGTCTTAATAAATAATCGCTCTTCTTAATCTTGTCTGGAAAGGAAGGAAGGAAGGAAGGAAGGAAGGAAGGAAGGAAGGAATTACGCGTTGTTGAATACTTTAAAAAGTCGAATTACAAATCATTAAACCGCAAAAGTTTCATTACCTGATAGAATGAATGGCAAAATCATACAGCATTAAATAAATATTTCTAAAAAAAAAAAAAAACTCCTAAAAAGCAAACAATGAAATCAAACGGATCCCAGAAACCGAGGGTTTAGAATTCCAGCCTCTAATGTCAACATTAGAACATCTAGCCCATCAAAACTAGCTCCATTTTTCATTTAATATCCCATTTTATCGATGAAGTATACACACTGGCCAATGAATAAGAAACATGTGTGAAATATATGTAAATTTGATTTAATCCGTTTATATGCAAAATAGTTTGAGGTCATATGATTCAAGCGTGTACTTATCATCTTTTTAAGAAGTTTGAGTGAATCTAATCGTAGAATCATGGAGGAAAAGTAGGATCCATAGGGATGCATTGTTGGTACTTCTCTAACTGGAGCCATGATTGAAACAACGAAGAAGCTGGCTGGATTCTCGAAAAGTGCGATATCCAGTTGTGAAAATGGTTCACAGTCTTTGTCTAAAAGCGTAAATAAGGTAACTCAAAGACAATCAATCATGAACTTAAAACGACTTGCACGACAATGAACAAATAGTTTTAACCATGCACGATTTGAAGCGGATCCAAATCGGCAATCGCATTCTTATAACGAAAATCCCTGATTTCTGCAAAGTTCTTATTCAGTAGGTCTGGAGCGGCGAGACTGGACATATGAAGCCTGGATAAAGATTATGTGATCTGACGAATCACGATACACGCTGTTTTTGACAGAGGATTTGGCGATAATCCCATAAAGCAATGGATGCAGCGTGCTTTCTCAAAACAAATTAAGGAACTCGTGTTGGTGTCATAGTATGGTAGTGATCCTCTGATATTCTGCAATCCTAAATCCATTCTGCAATGCCGCATTTTTATACGGAGAATAGTTAGGGACATGTTGGAACGACATATCCGAGAGCAAAATCCTCTTCCAATAAATCTCTGATAACTAAAGATTGCCTGGTGAATGCCTGTCTTCCACTGATTTTGAAGCTCTTCGATACCTTATTGAGTCTATGCCAATCCGAATACACGTTGTAATTGGGCCAAAGGCAACCCAATAAAATACTGAACAGATGTTTCTAGTTCACTGATCAGTGTGTGTAGATTCTCCTTTCGTTGTATTTTTTAACATATCAGTTTTAAATAGAAGGACGGGAGGTGGAAGTCCCTAGGGAAAATAATTATATGAAAAAAAATTACCGCTATTTCAAATTATTCACATTCCCATGAATTCCAAATGCAAATATAGGCTTACTAAGAATAATTAAGAACAATCACATGTGATTTCTATAATAAATTAATGGAATAATGCCAATACTGAATAGATTGAGTCTATTTGATATTCGAAGATGCGTATGTTCAAAGATATACAGGGTATCCCGCAATACTGTAGCTTGAGCACGTTATTCTGGAATTATATTGGGTAAAAACGTCCAAATGAACATGTCTCCGAATTGCAACGGTTTCTTAATAAAAAAAATTTCTAAATTAATAATTTTATTACTTGTGAATTCTTAAAACTTTGTTTTGAGGCTCGAAATGACCATCAAGTTTGTCGAGGCATCTATCGGTAAGAGAATTGATCACTCTCATTACAACACCGCCGTCATTCCTCAAGCTTTCACCGCCCTCCATTATTTTTTGGTTAAGTTCGACCCTTGAGTTTGACCGAACACGTACACAGCAGACTTCAAGTGCCTCCAAACAAAATAATCGAATGGAGACAAATCGGCTGACCCTGTGACCAAGCCGCTGGACCTCCTCGACCGATCCAACGATGTGAAAACTGTTGATCGAGAAATGCGACCATTTAGTTGTAAGTAAATCACAAGTAATAAAATTATTAATTTAAAATTCATGTTTTAATTGAGAAACTTGGAATTCCATGTTAATTTGGATTTTTTTTACTCAAAACAATCCCCAAAACACAGTCAAACTATAGGCATCCTATTGCGGCACGCCGTGTGTAGAGTAATTATTTTTTTAGTATGTATATATATATAGATAGCGATTTTTTAAATTTTATATTATTACAGTAACAGGCTTTATTTATATTATTACGCTTAAGCGCAGGTCTTGTCGCAATTTCGAATCCCGCTGAGGGCATGGACATTTGTGTTTGTCCCTTTATTAACTACCTTGGAAGATCAAGCAAAGCCTCAGTAGGTTGATCTCCTGCTAGGATAAATTTCAAAAAGATCCAATGGCTATTTAACATCGTCGGCACTGAAAAGGTAAAAGAGGAATAGAGAAGATAGATTACATTATCAGATGCTTTCCTAGGCAACATCTCAACACATTAATGATTCTTAATTAGAATCAATAATTTATTATTATATGCGACTTTTCATAGACGAAATAGAAAGAAAAGATAAGCAGTTGCACGTCAATACGAAAATGTGAATTAATTTTCGAAAACCTTTAGAAATTTTCAATGCAATGCTGCTTTTATTTTTATTTAGAAAGATTGCAAAAGAAACACCGCCTGCTGTCGTGCTTCCTTGCATTGCACTGGAGATAAAGGAAGAATCTGCCCGACAAGGCTCGTTTTCTTTGAAAATTAGTAATAAAGAAACTTACAGACAAAGAATGGAGTTTAAATTGCATATGTACATTACATATTATTTAATAGTTATAAATAAACAAAAAATAGATTTAAAATCCCTATCTATAAACGTGATCAATAAAAATGAAATGTTTTTTGCAGATTAAAAATACTGCATGTAAAACGTTTATCACCCAATATGCCTAATGATTTCAGTATTAAGAAGATACATGTACAAAAACTTTATAAAGAGAATTCTCTAAGGAAAAAAATTTTTTTTTCAGAGCGTGAGTAAAAATTTAAATTGAGGGTAGCTTGGGCAAGGATTTTCTAAGATTAAAAGAAAAAGAGAAACCTTTACTCACCCTTGACGATGACCTGGGTCATGAACTCCAGATTACCGAGGCCTGAGGAGGCGACACACGTGTAATTAGCTGATTCTTGGATGTTTTCGAGGTGAAGTACGTTCTTTCCTATGGGCAATTCGTCCTCGGGGGTGAGCTCAATGGCCCCCTTGCGCCACTTCACGTGAGGCATAGGAGAGCCAACCGCCACGCACGTGATGTTTAAGTTGCTCCCAGGCATCACATCATAGGACTTCTCAGGGGGAATGGAGAAATGAGGAGGCACACGGCGCACTAAGAAAAAAAAAAGAAGGAAAAGAGGAAAAAATCAGAGTTTTTTAATCACCATCTTAAGTGCAAACACCCTCGCTGTTCTATTCTTCTGCCATTCGTTCCTTTCGCGAAAACAATGGCTCCCAAAAGATCCATTAGCTCATCATTAAGAGTCACTCACTGCAACTGCAATGGAATCGTTAGCTGATGCTCTTAAACTGTGATATAACTCTTCATTTTCAAATAAGAAGACATGTCAGTTGGACCAAACTCAACAAGCGGGATAAGCTTTCTCTTTAGTCGTCGACAATGGAGATAAAAGTACACCCTGGGATCCAACTCAAAGCAAAACTTCCTAAACAAATTAAGGGTATACAGGATTCACTATTACCGCACTGCAATTGTAATTTAAAGTGAAAACTTTCTGCAAACAAGTTAGGAAATAATTTCCCTACTTCAGCTGTACGAATTCTCTGCTTCGCTATTGGAAGACTAAAATGTAGCTATATCGACAAGTTATATCGGAATCAAAGAGCGGATTTAAGAATTTAAATTTATTGAACCATTTCGGATTTCACTGCCTTATTCTAAACAGCATACATCACCAATGCACAAAGCAATCTCTACATGCGTATTAGAAAAAACAAACCTTTAAATCTAACGGCATGCCGAACATACACACTTTGCTTACAACAAACACTAAGCTTTAATCATGGTTCAGAAAGGAACTCCAAAGAGATATCCTTCTGATCTCAACAGCTACACAACGACAGATAAACATCGAATTTTGGGTCGAGTGAAGGAAGTCTCTTTGGAGAAACTGAAGAACATGTTTGCTATAGAAGACCAGGACATAAACCTTAAAAAGTTATCAAAAGCACCTTATCAAGGAATCGATCGATGGGATTTGCCATATCACAGACGAATCCGTCCAATATCTCAAGCAAACAGACTATTTATACAGACATAACCAATCAGCTAATATCATACATCAGCATCTGGCTAAAATGACAAACTTTTCATATCATAAGCATAGGGGGCTTCAAAAACGACTCCTACGAAGACTCACTCTCCTATCTTTTATCGACCACTCTAACTCCATCCACCCCTCCATCAAGTTTTCTCACAATTATTCTACCAAGTCGGTTCCTTTTTTGGATGTCTCTATCTCTATCGCTTAACAATAAATTGCCCACTAGTCTCCTTAAGAAGCCCACCGACTAGCACCAGTACTTACACAATGACAGCTGCCATTCACGCCATTGCAAGGATAACATCCCTCTAGGTCAGTTAACTCGCATCCATAGAATCTGCACTCAACAATCCGACAAGGACTTCCTTGCAGATTCCGTGATTGTATTGTTGGGAGCCTATAGAACATAATGTCTTTGAAAGGGTGGACATCTGCAATCGCAATCTTAGGATACCGTCCTGATAGCATGGCTCCCCGATCTCACGCCCTGTAATTTCTTTTCTGGAACTACTACCGCCATTACCAGATATCAAACATCAAGACTAACAGCCACCTTTACCAGATAATTTGAACTACTAGAACGCATTAACACTGCAGTGGCCACCATTGACTCAGACGTGCTCAGTATTAGGACAGAATAGAATATCGCATTATCGTGTCGCGCGAAAAAGCTACATAAAGCAGTCTGTACTATTCTGCAATAAACAAGATGATTTTTTGAAATCACAGAATACCATGTAAATCGACTTGTGTAATCCGGACACTGTTTCAGAAAATGCAACAATTAATATTTGACAGAGCCATAATAACTGCAAGTTTATTCATCATATGAAACCAGATATCACACTTGAAGATAAGTCGATATTATGAAATGGAAATTTCTCTGTACTGTCCTTTTTGATGAAATTGATGGAGGACTTACAGTACGTAGAGGAAACACACAGAAAGCCTTTTATATCTGGTAGTAAAGAGCGTGTGCCCCTATTTTTTTGTTCTCAAGTTACTCTCTCTAACAATTCCTTGCAGTTAATAATTTCAAAAAGCGTCTATTCTTTTTTTAAGAATATAAAAACAAGTTGGATGATCTTACTTTTTTTAATAGTAGTTTACGACACCGCATTGAAATCGAAAGTACATTATTAATTCGCTATAAAAAACATTTCTAAAAATGTTATCCATTAACTTCCAGGCGAGCTCGTTAAGAGGAGAAAGCAAAGGATTCGGAGAGATCACGAACCGCCGAAGAAATTACAGCGATTGAAGAGGAAGGCGTAACGTTGATTGAATACATAAAACAAGCGAGGATTTCATTTTTTTGCAATTCTAGCGAGAATTTACAGCACGTAATATATAAAATGGTGAAACGGTCATTTATATAAATGTTTCCTTCCAAGCAACGTCAAAAACTCGTGAAAGGAAGCGAGCTTACAGAAAAATACTCGCCTTCTTTAATTTCCCATCGGAAACATTTAGTGCTTCGTGAGACTTGTGGAATTAATCTTCTATTAATATTTCATGGCGACGGTGGGTATTAAACTGAGAATCCCGGCCGTTTTCGCCTAACGGAGTGTTTAGCTGGCGTCGAGTGCTCCTATAATTTCTCTTGTTTACTTCCTCTTAATTTCACTTCCGGTTCAGAGGCCAAAACGGCGATGAATGCCTTTAAATTCATTGATGGCTTCACGGTTTTACTCGTACAAAAGCTCAACTCCACTCGATGCCTTTTCCATTAGCATTCTTTCTTTCCCATTCATTTAATATTCAACACCGTTATTACCTTTGTTGTTTATTCAATAAATTCGTTTTGTATTAGACATTGTGCCGAACTGTTTTCGTTATTACGGCCTTCATGGCGGCAACCGTCGTTTGGGTTTCTGAGACGAATTCCTGGATTTAAGTGGGAAGTCGAGGGAACCTCCCTCTCTATTTAATTAAATAGAAAAACTTGCGGCCGACCAAATAAGCTCAAGCGAATCCAACCCCTACTGATCGAAAGTCGCAACGCAAATGCCGCCAACACCGTAACTCGAGAGTCTGAAATCGGGCTTCATGCTCTTGAGGGATTTTAAGGTTTTTCGTTGCTTCAAAATTCCAAATAACTTCTAAACAATAGTGAAAAGACACGAATCACTGCTAAGCATAAAGTTACCGTAAGAAAAGCAACCCCAGGGCTCAAAAGTATAACATCAGATGCAATTTCATCTTATGATATTATACGATAGAAATTATGCGATACAAAACGCGTCCAGAGGTATTTTTATACTTCAATTTGGATATTATTATTTTTTCATTTGTAAACGGCATTAATGTACATAGAAATTCAGTGTATAATTAAATTATTATATTAAAGCATCGATCGATAAAAAAAAAAATAAATAAAAAAATTATTTCATTTTAATATCAGAGGTGAGATCTTTTTATTTCATTATATAGCGAATAAAGAGAAAGCTAACCTAGCGAAAAATCTTCGTATTAAGTTAATTCTCCACTAATCGTATCCAAAGTGGCTAACTTGTTTGTAAATTTATTTTTCTCCATTCTGTATTTAAATAAAGTCGCTACTACAGCTGCGTCGTATTGATTATTGAAATGCTAAGGTGTGACTGCATTTGACGCCCGAGATCTCAGGTTCACATCCAACAGAGAAATGGTGGACTTTTTTTAAGAAGTCATTTACATATTTTTGAATACCAAAAAAAAAAAAAAGAATTATAATAGAAATTTCAGTTTTACTCTTTTGGGTAAGTGGCTTGCAAGCTGCATATTAGCAAATAAGATGTTTCGCTCTTCTAACCTCCAATTCCTTATGATTTCTGCGGTAGATTATTCATACAACCAAAATTAAAGGGGGAGAATTTATACCCAAAATGGTTAAACCAAGTGAACGCTTTATGAAAGGCCATCTTTAAACAATAATAAAATTGCATTTTGTCATCACCGTGTAATCTAAATTTGGAAGAAATTTTCACCGAGAAAAAAATTCTAATAATTTAAGATTTTTTTAAACTAAAAACAGTAAATTTGTTTAAAATAAAAGTTCAATACTTTTTTTACACTGCTCAAAACATTTAAAGGAACACTTCTATTAAGCAGCGTGCAGAAGCAACTACGAATAATATGGACAAAATCGCTGTATGTTATCATTAAAAGACGGTTTATTTAACAATAGAATGAATTAATGAAACAACTTGCGAAGATGCATAAAGAAAAAACAGGAAACTGCAGGACCCCTGCCTAAAACAAAGTGAAATGTCCTTTGGACGTTGTGAGGACAATGCACTGTTTCTTCCAGGGATCAGTTTTTGCACCACTCAGTAATGTGTATGCCTACCATGGGCTGCAGTAACCTCCATGCACCTTCGAGGCATGCTCCGTATCAGTCGACGGATGTGATCTTGGGGAAGCCGGTCCCATTCCTCAGTAAGTGCCTGGATGAGCTGTTTCTGGAGCTGTTTCTGGAGCTGAAGGGCGGTGTCGAATTCGCCTGTGAAGCATGTCCCAAAGATGTTTAAGGGGATTTAGGTCTGGGCTCACTGCAGGCTACCTCATGGTCAGAATGCCATGCATCCGTAGGAAGTCTTGAGTGACAGCTGCAGTGTGTGGACGAGCATTATCCTGCATCAGAAGGAATCCAGGCCCCATGCCATGTGCAGCAACAATCACATGTTCTTCCAGAATGTCACGAATGTAAACGTCAGCGGTCATTCGCCCTCGGACGACCACAAGATCCGTTCGATGGTCTATTGAGATGCCAGCCCAAACCATAATGGAACAACATCCCATTCGGTCAGTCTCACAAACTGTTGCGTCGGTGCTTCGCTCACCACGTCGTCTCCAGACACGTAGACGGCCATCGCAGCGGGTCAGGCGGAATCTTGACTCGTCTGTGAAGAGAACAGAACGCCAGTGGCCAAGCTGCCAGGTGACATATTGATATGCAAACTCTAGTCGCGCCTGTATGTGCTGGCGAGTTAGCCTAGGCACTCGATTTGGTCGTCTGGCTCTCAAGCCAACTTCACGTAATCTGTTCCGGATTGTTTGATCTGAAACAGCTACCCCAGTTGACATCTACAGGTCACTTCTCAGTTCTCTGGCCATTGAGGTTCTTCGGCGCAGGGCACAAGTCCGCACATAATGATCTTGATTGACGGTTGTTGAGCGTCGGCGACCTTGCCCAGCTCTTCGTGTATACTGGCCAGTCGCCTGGAATTGTGTCCACAGTCGGAAAATGACGGAAGAGGACACATTGAGGGCATTTGCCACAGTCCGAAATGACTGACCCGTT
>JAHWFO010092776.1:6651041-6726764 GCA_023313115.1 Rhysida immarginata | reverse complement strand
TTAGGTTTCTAACATTATGAAGTTTCTAACTTTAAGCGATAGATTATTGCACAGCTTGACAGTATTTCATGTAAAATCATTAAGTAGCGGAAGAATTATGACAGTAGTAAATTCGTTCGTCCCTTTCATATTTTCAACATCCCATGACAGAGAAGTTTAATGCATAGGTTGCTATGGGCATGCCCTACTTCACTATTAAGTTTGCTTTGGATTGGTCCATCGGGGTCGGAGTTATGAGGTTTGAAGATAAAGGGCTCCACCTCTGGTCAATATGTGATAAAGGTATATTGGTCATAGGAGAACTAATCAACCAGTTTTTTACAAAATGTGCTGGATATAGGTTTCTGCTAAGGATTTAAATTGAAATCAAAGTAGGTAGGGATAAGGCGATTGTATTCACTCAAAATTGAGACAAGATTTCCAAGGGAAAACGCTGTTCCAATTAATTTGTTGCAAGCCATGGTTGCGCAAATTATGGTTAAAGCATATTAAGAAAGTCGCACGATACAGTCTACTATGCATTATGTTAATATTTTCTGTGCATGTTAGCCGTAACCCAGCCGAAATGGAGCAATGGATCGACATTTTGTTTCCATTGGGAAAATTTCTCGCTTAAAATCTGAGGATCTACAAATTCCCCCGCAATCACGCGCACAAAAGTTTTAATACCAACTTCTTCCCGTTCACCAATTTTTATAAATGATGTCCACATCTCTACACTATACACGTCAACAGAACTTTTCCGATACTACTTTGTATATGCGTCTTAATTTAATGTAAACTATAAATGCAAACAACACTCATATTTGAAGCTTATAAAAACTGCCTCAAATTTTATGCTCAAAATGATACTCGAATACGATTTTTTGAAATGTAGTAATTTGCATAAGCTTTCTGGTTCCTTTTCCACTATTGCGCGTGTACATTAAAATGATCGCTCGATTCTATCCATCTCATACGAAAAAGACATTCTTCACGCTACTCCTTTGTGGATCTCATTTTCGAAGAATTTTCAAAAGACGATGGAAAACTAGAAAAAAAAATTAATAGTTTTTAAGAGAGTAAAAAAAAATAATAATAAATAACAGCCAAGGTTTCGTTTGGATGCAAATAAAAGTGAGCTGTGGGTCGTTAACGGTGAGAGGGAAAGGCGAAAGAGAAAAAAAGATTTCTCGTCGTCGTCTCGGTCGTTTCTATTGACGACTGGGTTCGCTATTTCGTTCGTTGGCACGAGGTGGCCCCACGTGACCTCCGCAATCTCACTTGTGATGAATTATCATCAGCGACACCGATGCACTTCCATAATTAGGCAATTAAGAATTGAGATGATAGCTTTTCCAAGGGAATGGAGGTCGCCTTGTCCCTCCCGTCCTCTAATCGTCAATTCAACCGAAAAGGCTAAAATATACAGATAAATATTTAAAAAATAGCCTTCCAATTTGAAGAGAAGGGGATAAAAAGTTGTGTGGGTGGAAATGAAAATATGAGTTAGAATTTTTTTTTTTTTTTAAAAAAAAGAAGCTATTTCCAAAGAGAGCGAATTGCGATAGGAAACCTTGAGGGTGAAGGGGAAAACGCGTCCCTTTAGAGATAATGCTCGCAAAATTGGAAACGGTAATGAAAACTGATTTAGCGATGGTTCGCGCGCCATTCATAACACTGCGGCGGCACGTGGGTTCTTCAAAAACCCCTGAGCATGCGCATTAGACGAGTTTCGAGAATGTGTTGCTATTTAGCTTGCTAGGAATTAAGGAATTAAAATTTTCTTTAACCCCCCCCCCTTCCACTCCCATCCTACCCCTTTCTAACTCTTTTCTTCTCTCTCTCTCTTCCTCTCTCTTTAACACCTAAACCAATGAGAATTTCCTGCTCGACTGTAATTTTAATGACGCAATCCAGAAGCCAATCAGAGAGGCCGAAATGAAAGAAACCTTAACCGCGGACTTTGATAATTAACGCCTGAAAATTTCATGAAAATGTTTCAACAGTTTACTTTTCTTAAAGAAAACCGTATTCCCACTCTCCCTGCCCTCAATTCATCTCGTTTTCGTTGCCATCCCAAGAATAAAGTTGGAAGAAAAAAGAAAACTGAGGTAAAGTTGACGAAAGTTTTGTTCAAAACTATTATAATTACATGTTTGATAATTAACGATTAGCATTTAATACGATACTAGCATTTAATTAAAAATATGAGCTGATTCTCCCTTATACGCTTTTACTTACTTTGCCTAGACATTAAACATTACAAGTTTTTGAACACCAAAGATCTAAATGAGTAATCCTTAAAAGGTGGTTCACGTTATCAGGCGATTTGGTATTCAGCGTTAATTAACAATTACATTATTAATTTAAGTTTTAATTTTCTTTGTGAAGTTTTCAATATCGCGCTTTTAGTGTTATTTAAAATTTCGTACCTATTCTTCTATAAGCAGAAAGTTTGGAAAGTGTACCTTCGCGATCGCCGATTTCAAAACGTTCCTGCAGCCACAATTACATATCAACCATAGTATTGGGCTTTTCTATTTCCAACGATATATCTTAACTTACCCGTAAGGTTAAAATTCGAATTTATGAGTGATATCTAAATATTTTTTTATTACTCTTTATAGCTTAGCTGTTCATCATCATCGAAAGAAATTTAGTTCTCGTCAACAAAAAAGCAGCGCCAAAAATGTAGGCATTTGCGCTTTATAGACATTCTAAGAAAGAAGTTCTTTATTTTTAATGCAAAAAATAATAATCTGACAGGTTCTATATCAGAATTTTCAGTAAAATGGTTGCTATTACGACTGTGAAACTATTTCAGTAAACGATTTGCACTCCTCATTTATGTAGCCAAGTTTGATGTATCAGAGAAATATTTTAAAAAGCTGAAGGAGGGTGTTAATTTAGAAGAATCAAATTTTTTTATATCAAACTTTATTTTTGCTCATTCAAGAGGGATACTTGAGCAATTTGTCCATTAAAAGCAAAAATCAACACTGAAGGATTCTGGTGAGTTCATTTCATGTTTTTCACTTAAATCATTGTTTTTTTTTTTCTGGGCATACATGTTATATTGACTCATATTTTTTGTACAATCGCCCATTTAAAAACTGGGAAAACAATAATTTTTCGTTATATAACATAACAAATAAATGTATAAATAGTTCTGTATATTTAATAACAATGATTCATAAAAAACTTTCGATAACAAATGAAAAAGACCTATTTATAAGTATAATTGAAAACTTGTTAAACATTTCAACCGAAATTGACGACCTTAGTGACGTCTTTAAGTTGCCATTGTTTCTTCATCTTAAGAACTGGCAAAACAATATCGTTACAAATTTCTCCCCCTTGCATAATAAGGATTCAGCTGCAGATTAGTTGATATTTGACATTGACCTTTATTAAAACTTTATAAGTTTCTTAAATTCCGAAGCTATTAAAAGGCGCATCTACATATTGTTTAGAGCTTTTTCTCGAAGTTTTTACGTGCCCAAAAAGAAAAAAAGTAAATATTTAACCTGGACTACTAAAGCGATTTTATATTGATATATCCATGTTCATTTATCTTTTCCTTATAATCTCGTATCATCTTTATTAACTATAACTATTTAAAACCCTTTGAATCTTAAGAGAATTTTAAAACCGTGGTTAACAAAAAAAAAATTCTTTCCTATTACTTTTAATTGCAAATTCCAAAGCAGAATCAGATTAAAAATTAAAAATACCGCAACCAGAATTTTCTACAGCATTCTAACTTTTAAAGCCGATCCGTCTTCTTCTGTATTACCATAAATTTATCAAAGAGAGTGAGATGAATTTTTTTACGAGTTCATTCAACCCTTTTTCTTTTTCTTTTTACCTTTACCTTCCTTCTTCATTTTATCTAATGCTTATTAGGATCACAAAGGAAAAGGGGAGAGAAAACGCTCCAAAAAAAGAATGAAAATAAAAAAAAAAATCTTTAAATCCAAAAAAAGCGCAATAAATATTTGCAGGAAAACCAGCTCCCTTAGTTTCGTTTTTTTTTTTTTCCCGCTTACTTTTTCCGGCCAGCTGCGTTTGAGATATTGCGAGAAATATGGCGCTGGGTTCACAAGTTAAAATGGAGGGAATTTGAAGCGAAGGTAATATTGAAAAGAGGAGAAAGAGAGTGCGCATGCGCGGTGGAGGAAAGCCAGCGTAGGAAAACTCGCTCTCTTTTGGAGCCTTCTTGATTGAAGTTGAGAAAGACCAGAGAGCCAGGCGCGTGAAGTTGAACGCCGTCTAGTGACGATGTTGAGTGCGAAATAAACATTCCTCACTGCATTTTACATTCCAGAAGCGGAAACAACGATGATGAAAGGAAACGCCTCCTGCAAATGTTTGCAGTACATATAAGAGAAAGGGAATCCGATGTTGCACGATGACTACCTCCCTCGTTCCTTCCTTCCTTCCTTCCTTTCCCTCAAGAAAGAAAAGGAGGAAGAAAAAAAAAGGAGAAAAAGTTTAAAATATTAAATAATAAAAAGAGATGAAAGGGGTGTAAGAAGGAGGAATAAAGAATCGTAAAAAGAAAGTGATGGTGTTGTTAATTGGTGAATTATACCCAATAAATAAGCGTTTTCTTAACTATACAAAAGGAGGTAAAAGCGACCGCCTCGGTAAATTGGAAGCAGCGCAAAACGATTTCGACTCGCGATAATTTATCTGAGAAAAAGAGAAACGGAGGCAAAGCGGCAGAAGAAAAAGGTTCCGTTTAAGAAAACTCTGTGATAGATCAGGAAGTGGCGCGTAGGAGCTTATAAAAGTTGAATCCGAGCCCCCACATTTATTTTATCCTTCTCCCATTTGGAAGAAAGATATGAAGAAATATAGCTTGGAAAGCGCGTTGTAATAATGAAAACTTAAGGCTTCTTTACCTCATCAGTCCTCAGGATGTGTACAAACATTCCTTTTTTTTAAGGAATAGCGAAGAAAAGAAAACTGCAGCGAATGATTAGAATAGATGGAGATAATATAAACTAATTTAACGCTCACATGCTATACATGATAACTGCAAAAGAAATGGCTACTTTCAATGCTTTATAGAAAACTAAGTACTGTATTATTGATATAGTATTATTTACGCAGTTTTTTTTAAGTAAATCACGTTAATGTATTCTTATATTGTTCTTAACGCATGGAGTCGTACAAGTTCTTAACGTAGTCTTGACTCAGCTCGTCCCATGCAGAATGAACTTTGGCTTGTAGCTCTTGCAGATCTTGCGCCAGAGGTGGATCTTATAAAACAAAAGACAAGGATATCATCTGTTTCCTTTAATTCAAAGTACGAGGGATGATCAAAAAGTAATGTCACATATTTTTTTTCTCGAAAATGACGGCAGATATGAGAAAACTGCGATATATAAAAGTTAGTTTGGTTCATTGTTAAAGTTTCCTGTTAATGTCGTGTGCGTCCGCCAAGCACTAGCGACGTGACAGTCCAAACAAAATGGCGGTTCTCATTTCATCGTCCAGTGCTTCTGAGCGGCGGAGTGTTATGCGTTTTCTTTGTGCAAAAGGACTGAAACCAGTCGATGTCCATAAAGAAATTGTGTCGGTGTACGGAGGTGATATCGTGCAGATCCGAACAGTACAACGTTGGTGCAAGGTTTTTAAGAAGGACGAGAGGACCTGCTGGACGAACATCGCTCTGGCCGGCCGCGGGAATACATGACTGCTAGCAACATTGCCGCTGTGGATGCGCAGGTAAGGGAGAACTGGCGGATTACCGTGAGAGAACTTGCTGCAATGTTGGACCTTTCATATGGGACGGCGTACGACATTGTTCACGAGCAGCTCGGCTTACGCAAAGTGTCATGCAGATGGGTGTCACGCCAATTGACGGCCGAACATCAAGGTGCTCGTTTTCATTCTTGTTTGCTGCATCTCACCCGATATCAGGAGGAGGGTCAAGATTTTTTGGATCGAATCATCACAGGCGATGAATCATGGGTCCACCATTTCATGCCCGAAACCAAGATGCAATCGGCGGATTGGAAACACACCTCATCTCCCACCATCAGCCGGCAAGGTCATGTTGACGTGTTTTTGGATTGCCGTGGTCCGATACTGCTTGAGTTTCTTCCATCCCATACCAATGTCAATTCCGAACGCTAAACAAGCACATTGAGGAATCTTCGAGCGACCATACGCAGCAAAAGACCTGACTTGGCAAAGGAGGATATCGTGCTATACCACGACAACGCACGTTCCCACACAGCGAAACGGGTCACTGACCTGTTGCAGCGATGGAACTGGGAAACACTGCTTCATCCTCCATACAACCCGGACCTCGCTCCCAGTGACTACCATATCTTCGGACCGTTGAAGAAGTCACTGGCCAGTCAACATTTCCGTGACGACGACGAGATGAAATCGGCAGTTCGCAACTGGTTCCGCACTCAACCGGACGACTTTTATCGACAGGGCGTGGAAAAACTTGTCCACCACTGGGATCGTTGCCTCAATCGGCTTGCAGATTATTTGGAAAAATAAAAGTTGAATTTTTCTATCGAATGTACATGCGTTTATTTTTTTCCCGGTCACGATTTTGGATAAAAAAATTACGCAACATTACTTTTTGATCACCCCTCGTACATCCCTTTTGTATCGATAAAGTGAGTGGCAAGATCTAACAAAGGCATGAACGACTTCTGCAAGTCTTTGGCTCGAAGATTTGATGTCTTCAACATCGTCAAAGAGGAACCCTTTTCGTGATAACTTTAGATCTGGGAACAGAAAATAATTACAGGACAAATCTAGAAAGTAGAGTAGATGGTTGAACGCAAATACTGTACTTGTTTCTGGGCCAAAATTTCCTGTAAGCTGGTGAGCTAGTACATTATCGTGAAGAAAGGAGAATACTCAGATGAATTAGGATAGTATCGCGTGCTTCAAGCTGGCACCAACAGTGGTTAAATGTGCAGTAATATAGGACGTATTCATTTATCAACAATAATCATCCCTCGATAAAACTAATTGTTGGTGTAGCAATTAAGCATTCATATTATGATGGTCTCTTCACAAGTCGGGATTCCGCAAGTCGGGACATTCCACAAGTCGACAAGGCCCTGGAACCGAGGTTACCGGCTAGTGGAGGGACGACTGTAATGAATTTGTGCCCTGAGAACATGTTCCAGTGAACTGATTTGAAAATGTTTTCCTTTAACATGCATTGTCATCGATATTGAATATGTGTTTCAAGTTTGTCGGGAAGACAAACTTGTTGGTAAGTTAATTGAAAGTGTGGAATAAAATGCTGCAGCGACTGTTTGTCCCTCAGGAACAAATTCACGGCGAATAATTCCTTTGCAAGCAAAGACTGGACGCCCAGACCTGGCTCAATCATTTCACACCATTTTTGATTCGAGCATATTACCTGCATATAATAAAATGCATAAAGAATGATCCACGTTTGCGCTTGCCTCATCTATTCCACTATCCGAGCAGCATTTATTCCGTGCTCCATACTCCCTTTGTACAACGCTCTCTTACTAACTGCAAAGAGAGCTCTATATTTCCGGTCATGCTTAATAGACGAGGTTGCAGTGTTGCCGAATTAAAGATGAAGATTGGCTGTTCGGATGATTTGGGTTGCTTCATATAATTCAATAATCAGAATGCGTATGCACAAAGTCTTTAATATACTCTCCTAACCACAAAATTTATATTATCGTAATATTATAATACCTGATCAAAACGGAACGAGCAATTCTTAAAAAAATATGACCATTTGCTTCATTCTTGAAAAATTAGGCAAAAATTTCGACTGTTAACATTTTTCTTTCAAACAACTATGTCTTCTAATACTTACATAAATGTAAAGCCAAGCATGATAAACATAAAAATAAGAGAAATAATTTCGAAACAATTCCGACATCAATGTCAATCTAACATCACTCCAAACCGTGACAATATTGAATGAATAAAAAGGAAATGTCAGTTCGCAACAATTCGAGCGGTCCGTGCTTGTCAACGTTGGTTTATACGCATTTTGTAAAACCGCGTTGCCCTCGATTCCAGAGAAATCCCGAGACCAATTCCAAACTAGCGATGGTTTCACGTGCTACTGCATGGCAAAGATGCCGCCTTCTAATTTAATTCGGCATTTTCGGGGACCCAAGAAATGAAGGAATGTGGTGGTGCAATGGAAATCCTATTGGAATTTGAGAAATATTAATAACTTGTTCCGCTTATGGTGTTCAACTCATCGGAAACATTTTCCAGCCCATTTTACCAGCGATGAATGTTCAGAATTTTTATTTTTTAAAAAAAACAAAAAAAACAAAAAACGTCAATCCCAAATATTCGCGGTTACTTCGTTAACCATCAAAGAGGTAATTATAGTGTATCATTATTGAGAGAGGAGGAATGTTTACTTAAATGACGCTTGACGTCAGAGACGGCTAACAGAACTTAATGGAATAATGCTTGCGTAACTCTATTAATATTTTATTTTTATCTCCATGCAAAAGATTGCATTATATAGAACTAAAATAATGTTAGGGATTCTCCTTTTTACATGACGTCAGTATTGAACGCATGGAAACCAAGCTAATGAGCTTTATAGAAGAAAAATCGAAAGTAATTTTTTCTTACTGCTACCAGAAATTCTACTCAAAATCAGCAACGACTATGGCATTATACTCGGTAAGCGAAGCTTTAACACCATGCCATTGTTTAAATTTTATCTTAATACCCAAAATAAGACGCCATTTGGGTATTACATATTAAAAAGAACGCGTTCTGTATAAACAATGGCAGCATTTGCATAGGCAAGTCAAGCTTGATCAGGAAGAAGAGTCGGCACATTAAACGTGGAAATCACCGGCAGGCATTAACGTGCAGAGCGTTAGCGAAGCAGAAATGCTGCTCTTATGACTTGCTTTGCATAAGGATGTAATCAGAGACCATGATTCAGCCCTCAACTCGAAATCCCGACCTTTTGTCTGCTTGTATAACCGATTTTAAATCCATTTCGGACACATTACGAAAATCAGATCATACCAAGGGAAATAGGGTTCCAAAGGCTAGTTTCATCACGCTCTCTTTCTGCGCTTAAGATATTACTAATTTTTAAGCGCGAAATAACGTTCCAAAACATAACATTACTTGAGAAATGATAATGTTTAAACACGGAAATTTGATAACCTCGCGCTTTACAGAGTTTCAATATGCAAGCGATGGTGAAAATGCTTCCATATAGTTTCAGACAAGCATAGGGTTTCTATACATATATCGTTCGAAATCAGTACGGGAGAACGAGACACATTTTAAAAATATTTAACACATGACACATTACTTTGTTTATTTTAAATGGCACAGAATAATAAGCGTTAGCGTTTCGCACATTCTAAAATTATAAATTTATACAAAATGCAGTCTCCTGATGCACATTTTGAAATAGCTTGTAACACTTCAACACTTTTGACCAAAATGGTTACATGTTTCACAAATGGTTAACAAAAAATATGTCCTGAGAGGAGATTATCTTATCACATTATCTTTTGCTTAAAAGAATGAAGTCCATAGAAAGAAATTTCAGTGAAACAGTACCTACTTGCCAGTGGGTAATTTCATAATATCATATTCGATTATCTCATTACAGACCTCATTTTGAGGATACGCCAATTTCCAGGTTTCTCTTTATATTCTCATAAATCTACAGGGTGAAGCAGAAGTCTCCATACAATGCTCTTATTTTCGCTATTCATATTTTTTACATAACATGCTCTTATTTTCGTTTCATAGTTTTATTTTCATTTCAGGTAACTAAAGAAGCCTGACGATGAAGATGCCACTAACTAAGGAAGAAAGAGATCATCCTTCTGGCAAGAGCGTAGAAGCACGTAGAGAGAATTTTCAGTTAAAACGCATGAAATGCAAATCACCCATGACATCGTGGCCAAACAGATTCAGAAATTCAGACCTTGGCGGCCAAAGACCGCAACAGATGAAGGAACATCAGCGATGGTATTTGAAGGAAAGGCCAGAAGCCAAAACAAGAGAAGCCGGAGCTCGGTACGAAAGTCGGAACGTGGATATAAACCTCGATCTGTTGAAGGACGAAATCATCATGTCACTTCTGAAAAGGAATCGTGGCTTTCCAATCCGTGCACGAAAATGAGCCCAATACCTTATTTCGGCAGGCAGTTGCAGTAATGACTAAATCAGCAGTTTTCTGATCGGCCGGCGTGGATCGATGCTAAGGCCACCGAGGTCACCCGACCTCTACTCCACAGGATTTTTATCTGCGGGTCCACTTGAAGGCCAAAGTGTATCAGGAAAAGATCGCAATGTGCACCAAATAAAGAAAAAAATTGCAGAAGCTTGCAAGAAGATACCAAGGAGTGTGTTGTCAAGCGTCCACTGCGAATAGCATGATCCCATTTCACTTTGTTATGCTTGTAGGAGATGCATAATAAGCATACATTGTAATGTATCTGCTGAATATTGGAGTGGAAGATTTTGCATTAAGACTTTTGGCTCATCCTGTACATTTCCGTTTGTCTAACATGCATAGAAATGCCTTTTTCGCTTTCACTATAGAAGAATCTGCTACTTGTTTTGTAGAAATCTTCTACCGTTTTGCAGAAATTTGCATTAGTCAATCTGATCACTTTGTATTAGTCGATCTGAACACTTTGATTAGTCAATCTGAACACTGTTCAAAAAATGCCACACGTACCACCAAGAAATAATATTCTACATTAAAAGAAACCACAAGGAATTATCGAGATTCTATCCGTAATTTTTACTTTCCTTAATATATCCTAATTTAACTCACTTATTAATTTATCACTTGGTCGGAATATCTTTACGAAGTAGAAAACCAAGACATTTTGAGCTCTTTATCATGTGCAAAGCAATTAAACCATTAAGAATGACATAACCAAGTGCCGAAAGGCTAAACTAGTCGCCGTCACATAAACCATTTTAAATATATTTCCAAAATTTTTAAGAATTTGCTTTTTGAAAAGCTTTTGAAAACATTAGAACATGTACCAATGAATCAATTTCGACAATCTTCAAACAATGTTTATCGATTGGCGAAAACAGTATACGTAACAGAGAAAATCGAGTTATAGAAGGACAGACAGACGGACAGACAAAATCCCCCATTAATAGTATAAAGCAGCTTTCGGTATTTAATCAAGAAATGAAAGAAACATTACAGCCAGATGACAGCTAAGCTGCTGCCTACTGTCAGTCTTAGAAACTTTAAAAAATTGCATGCTTTAGTGATAAATTCAAAATGCGCCGCCTGTTCAAATGCACCTCCTTCTTCCTTATACTTCAGACCAATCCACGAAACTTCTTATCTATAATCAAAAATTCTTTTCCGACTTCTAGCTCATATCCATTTCATCTTCGCATCGAAGGAAACCGGAAATTATTCGTTGGCAAATTCGTTTCCTCGTCCGACGTATACTGTAGACTTGTAAGAGAGTGGCATTATTAAGGAATCATCAACCACTTCTTTTATCCTCTTTCCTTACTATTTTGTTTCATAACTTTACGTATTTTATAGTTTTTAAATAGAAAAGCTGAAACTATGTTTCTTGAAGATCTATTCTAAACCATTTCATTATTTTTATATTAAGAAACCTTACAAGAAGGTACTTCTCTTTGTAAAAATGTTCCTCTCTCTCTCTACCATTAGCGAAGATTTAACATTCGATACCCATGAAGACAAGAAAGAATTGATGAATTGGTTCGTTTTTGGTGGAATAGAGAAGTAAAGCCAAGAAAATGCGATTCAAGAATAGATACAGTGGAAAAAATATAATCCAGAAAGAAAAGCTGAAACTCATATAAAAATAATTAAAAATACATTCAAAGATCATACTTGATTATAGATTTAAAGAATACAATAAAATTTTATTATCAAATTAAGCAACATAGTGATCGTAACACGGAAAAGTAATACATTTTTTTAGAGGGATAATAATTAAAAAAATATTTTTAATCAATCTCTTACGTAAATATAGGGAGTTAGCGAAGCAATTAATTTTTTTTAATAAGGACTAAAAAAGAAGGATTAACTCCTTTTGAAAGTCATTCTCCCTCCAATTTGATTGAGTGCAGATTTGATAAGGTGAATGGGAGAAGGCGTCCATGGTAGTGAGGAGGGGGATAGAAGTTTAGCAACCGTCGGCTGATACTTTTTCAATCGAGATAAGGGAAACAAGTGGCAAACGTAGTTTAATCTCCAATGTAAACACAGTTTCCTTTCTGTTGTCACTCCTTCCATTGCTTCACATATTTAATTAGAGTGGGTTTCAAATGAGTTCATTTGCATCGCATTAGTTCCCATTTCTTTTGGAAACGCTCAGCAAGAACTTCAGCCTTTAACGTGTTATTCGGCGATACCAGTCTGTGGCGCAAGGACAATACGAACATTTTATTCAAGTTGCCCAAACCATTTCAAAATTTGCATTTCTTTAAGTTTTAATAAATTAAAAAAACTTCGCATTTCTATCCTTTTAAATAATAAGACAGCTCAATTATAACTCTTGACTTCGGTGGGATCGAGATATCTCGAGAATAATGAAAAAATAAGAAATGGGACTGGCCTATATAGGAATGAAAAACCACTTACCTTAGAAAAACATCCGAGATATGAAACGCCAGATACGTATTTCGAAGGCTACGCCTTCATTCTCAACATCAAGATTGAGACTCTATTAAAACTTCATTAAGTCTTTAAAGTGTATGGACTGAATTTATGAAAAGCCAGAATATTAAGTTCTACTGTTCACTTCTTAAACTCTTTTATTTATTCTCGGATTAAGTGCCAACGCTGACCCTGATTTATGAAAACGGAGACGAGTCCAGGTTCTCGGTTACACCCCGAAATAAAATATATCTCAATAGAAAAAAAACAAAGAAAGAAAGCACGCCAATCAAGAAATCATGTAAAGGTCATGTGTGACAAGTTTTCTTTAATTATCAGAGTGCAAGTGACCTCAAATCTAGCAGATGCTCAATAATAATGTTCTAAGTCACGCATCGTAGCTCATCCAGAAGTGTATAGCAAAATACAGCATTACACAGATTCAGCAGCCTCCCTACTTCCCAGACATAGTTCCGGCCACTCAAAAAAGTACTTTCAAGATGAAAGAAAATCGAGAAAAATGCGGCGAAGCATCTCATGCATGAACATTCCAAAAAAGGACTTGAGTAATGAGTAATGAATTTTAAAGGAGTGGTTGTCAAAGAACCAAGCACTGCGACCCAGGTCTATTGCACAGGGTGGTGCAAATTAAAGCAGCCTCGCATGAATTGCAGAGACACCAACCTATTCAAAAAGTCAAAAAACAATGTTGTTATAATGAGAACTCTAACATCGATTTTAAATTTGGATATAACTCTCGATTCTTTTTTTCAGTATTTTATTTCGTTCGCGTACACGATGCTTCTTGAAGTTGAAACATTTAGGTATGACACAAAAAAATTTAGATATTTTGCATCCCGAGATAAACGTCTCCCGTAACATACAGTTTTCACAATAGGAGATGAATACTGATGGTAAGCAGACTAATCTGGTATATAGCATTTATACAGTATATTTACTTAAAAATAAGCGGAAAATAATAGACCTTCATAAATAAGATAGAACTTTTTTTTAAAAAATAAAGTGTGATACTTTCAACGGCCTTTTAAAAAACTTTCGACGAGTCTCCATGGAAATTCAAACATAAATTAGCACTATGAAGCTTTGTGAATAATTTATGCAAAAATTTATTGCCAGGACCTTCCAAAACGAAAGTTACACTAAATTTAATATAACTATATGTAATTTATTTCTATAAATGAAATATGAAGGCTTTGCAAAACACTATTGATGAATATTTATTTCACCAACCGGTTTCGCCATCTTTTCCTGGCTTCGTCAAAGCATGGGTCTTTTAATCCTCTGGTCTGTGCACTCGCGCAAATTCCGTTGTTAGAGTTAACAATTGGACTGCTGTATTAACTGAAGAGTCGATTTTTGCCCCCTCTATTGCTTGAATTTGGCTACAGCCCAAACTTAACAATGTATTTTAACGATCATACAACCTAACAAAACTGTCAGCTATAGCATTGTTTCGAGAAGCTAAGTAAAACAGATCGCGCCAGGTGCCGCATAGATCGCACTAAGGCCGACCGTGATCTCCGATAGAGTTTTTCATTGAAACTGAAAATGAAAGTAAAGTTTCTATCTGCCGATAGGGCGCCGCTGTAGGCGCAGTTGGGCCGATTGTACATGCAGCGCCACTTTTCAATAGAGTTCCCGCCCTACAGGGGGCTAGAAACTTTAGCTTCATTTTAACCATGGAGCTCGATGACCATGAATATCTATAAACCGTGTGCTAAATATTTTGAAAATGAATAACAGTATCTAACAATATGAATGGTTTACAATGAACAGTGACGTATCGATTTTTCAGTTAAAAGTTAACAATAAGAGGCTGTGAAAAAAGTAAATGATTATAATAAATAGTAGAGAGGAAAGATAAAAAAAAAAAATTAATAATTACAATTTAGATATTTAGCAGATATTCATTCCATAAACTTGACGAAGCTGGGAAAAGATGGCAAAACCGGTTGGTGAAATAAATATTCATCAATAATGCATTGCAAAGTCTCCATACAGAGGGTTGAGTACGTTACAACTAAACGATCTGCAAGCGTCATAAGTCTAGGAGAAACCCCGCCACCATGTTCGGTGATGTTCTATTTGGTGCCCACGGTGTCGAACTATGGCTCTGCATCGCAGTTTCCATTCAATAAGACTTCGCCGCAGAGAATTTAGGTCGATCTGTACCCACTCCTCTTCACACGCTTTCCACAGTCCGTCCAATGTATGGGGTCGTCCACTTCCAAGGGCGCGTTTCAGCAGTCCAAAGCCGCAATAATCCATGGTATGTCTTCAAACGGAATTGAATGTATGCCCGTCTCCTGTTCCAGTATTCGCAAATGAGCGACCGTATGACTCGCAGCTTTATCCTGATGCACCCATACGGACGCTTAACCAATCGGAGATTTTTGTGGATTATGTTGACTGTGATACCCCTACCTTATTTGCGACAGCCCTTTGAGTTTTGGGATTTTCTGCACAGATGACACGCTTGACTTTGGCTACAACCTCCGGTGTTCTGCTTGGAGTGGGTCGTTGTCTTGAAGGTCCAGGTTCGTCCAACGTTGCTGGTATTGTGGTTTTTCTGTTTTTATTTAGTATGTTATAGATTCCTCCCTTCGAAATGGTGAAACCCTTGGATTTGCATTGTTTTATAATCATGGAATAGGACCACTTCGCGTCGGAAAGTGCATTTATATATCCTTCCCAATATCTATTGATTTTTGGCGGTATTCTCGCAGCTAGCGCTTGTACAACGATTAAGAATGATGAAGCGATGTCCCCTTTATAACTCCTCACGACTGCGTAGCCCTGTCAACCACGTGGCTGAGAATTTGCATATGTAAATCGTTTAGTTGTAACGTACTCAACCCTCTGTATTTCATATATCTAATAGCGATACAAAGACCTCGAATTACATAGATCATATTTTTATGCTGAATTTAAATAATAGCTCTAACTATATGCGCAATTTTTAACCCACAAGCAGTTATAAAATCTAATCTAAAAATTTATAAGGTAATCTAAAAATATAAAAAGATATAAAATCGCGAGTCTGCCCAAATTTGGATTTCAATTTGAGCAGACCCGCGATTTTAACAATTTTTGATGGTTTTTACTTTCTTATACATATTATAAGGAAGCTTTGTAATCACGAAAAATTTCGACCTCGAGATTTTCACTGATCTTCACGTTTTAGGGTACCTACATTACGAAAAAGTGGTTTTTAGAAAATGTGTGTGTGTCTGTCAGTCTGTGTGTGTGTGTCCACGATAACGTCCAAACGGCTAAAGCTATCGAGACCAAACTTTAAACTTAAGATTATAATCTTCCTCGGGTGCTCTGATTAGTTTTCCAGTGGAATCGGTGAACCGGAAGTATCAGTTTACTCCAGCGTCAAAATTTAAATTTTGAAATATCTCGTCAACCAGTGGGTTTATGAAAATTTATAAGGAATTGAAAAGTGTTAAATTTACAATTGTAAACAACTTTTGTTAACAAAATTTTTCAAAATTCCAACCGGATGTACCAGTTTTACTCTTATCAAAATCCAGTTTTTTGCTAATATAGGCGAAATAAGATGGTATAGAAAAATTTGGAATCTAGAAGTGTTTAGAAGCTAATTTGAAGTAACTTTTATTCAAAATCTTTTTCAAAATTTCTATCGGAAGTAGCCATTTTAGACAGTTTGCTTTTTTTTCTGTATTTGGACCAGGACATTTACGTATAAGAAATTCGGGTGGAGACTTGTGTGTAGGCTAATTCTATTTTCTGACCTGCTTTTTTGATCTTAGTACCAATGTGCGCTGGGAGAAATGTGCGAACTCAAAAGGGGGTCTAATTTCAAGAAGATTAGTATTTGAATTAAATATGTGACAAAGATTTTTATTTCCTGGCCTAAGGTCGGATACATATTGATCGGACGATTGTATTTGACGAAACCATTCTTTTGTCTGTTGATATTTTAAAGCAAAAGCCGAGAAAAAAAAACCCAATAAATATCAAGAAAATTTTGAATTGAAATGGTTCAAACAACAACACTCAACTGCAAGCAATAAAGTCAATGCAAAGCACACAAGAAGGGAGTTTTATAAAAAAGATGAAGATATACTAGTGCTAAAAATACTCAAAAAAAACTAAAAAAATCCAACTAGTTCACTTGTAAAGGGAAATCAATTCTAATTATAAATTATATATCAATAAGTAAATTATTTCTAATCCTCTGCCAATCAATACAAGGATTTAGCAATCAACGCCTGGGAATATCGTGCTTTAGGATTAATTTCAAATTTTTCTGCAAAAGAAAATTTTACCAATTAAGCAACAACGCTTGAACTCTCAAAGTGCTAGAGGAAAAGAAACTTCCAGATGTTCTCTATCCCTTAAAATACGACAATGCCTCTAAGGTAAAGTGGCGACATTACTGGTAGTCAACTGAACTGTTGGTATACAACTTCTATGCTAATAAATGTCGATGACGTTTGAATGAAAACCAATAAAGAATTCGTTTAGCGGAGCTGTTTGCCCAGTGGCCATAACGGCGCGAGATCAGACCGCAAAGTCCTCGCGGGCGTTGCGTGTTTACAAGAAACAAGTTATTGTTTTCTTGGATGGATAAATTGAATTGTTTTAGATAAACAAAAACAGCTTAAGTGTGAAATTAAAGGAACCCACTCGGAAGTTCTATGTCTGGGTTCGACAAGTTAAGGCATAGCTGAAATTGCATTTGAGATATGAAATGTATCGAGTTACCAAACTGATATAGGAAGAAGTATTATGCGAAAAAGTTTTATTAAATGCAGCAAAATAGCAAAACACTGCTGTTGTAACGTATGGAATTTTCTTTGCTTTTCAAAGCCCCCTAAGAATCTTATCTGAACCAATAAATGCATCCGTAAAGCGGAAAAACATGAAAGAAAGATTAAAAAAAAGGACAAAAAAAGTGCGCTAATGAACCTTTATTGAATATCGTTGTCGATTTTTTCCTCCTCCATTTACGTTTTCTGTTGTTAATAAGCAATAACATTTCATAGTTGTTGCGTTATTTTTTCCCACCCTCCTTGTTCCTCGTTTCTTTTTCGTTTTTTCATTTATCATCATCATTTTCAGTTATCGGAGAGTCTTTTTGCTGTGGGGGCGCGCAACGGCTCTTTCGTTCCACTCCTGGTTCTTCTTTTTTTTCCCCCTACTATTCACTCCCAACCCCCTACCCACACCTCCACCCTCACCGCTCCTTTTGTTCGCTGTTGTCCAGCCAAGGACTTCCTTGTAACAGAAGAACAATCGCTCCTGGGATTGAGCCAAGTTCCAAGATCCTGGCGATAGAGTGCGCCCACGCGACCCATGGCGCACGCGATCGAGGGAGCGGAAGACGGATACGAGCACGCGGCCTAATCTCCTATTATCCCATTGGTCGTCTCGGCGCACGCCATTTCCCCCCTTGCCCACGGTCGCCATGGTAACCAGTCACTCTGGAGGTTTGATCCGAAGATTTTCCTCCTCGCCAAAGAATGGTCTATTACTGCGACAGACCAGAGGCTCCTTTCGACGCTCCCGAGAAGGAACCAGTCAGCCAATTAATCAATCAAGCGGTGCCGATCGCTTTCCTTTTCCGCTGCTTCACGGTCCATTGGTCGTTCCTCGCTCGAATCCTAATTCCCAGCTGTCAGTCTCCCGTCCCACCCGCCCCCTTCTCTCGTGCTCTCCACTTTTTTTCCCTCCTTTTTTACCCCCTCTTCGCGGCCCCTGTCCCTTTCACGTCTATCAGGTTCTCAATCGCTCATCACGGGAGCTGTTGACAGAGACGACTATGTCAACAACAGTTATACGTCGTTTCTTTTCCCGCCCCAATTTTATTACACCCTCATAAACTGTAACAATAAGAGCCCTTCTTCGAGGGGCACCCTCTAAGATGTAGTATAACTGTTGCCCACAAAGCACTTTCGTCTACTGACCGATGCCTTTTTCCAATTGGCTTTGCCAAAAGAAACGCTGCTCTCCAGCGTCCCTCCTCATTAGCCAAGAAAACAGCGGAAAATTTTTGTGTAAATAGAAAGGAAAAAAATAGAGCAGAAAAATAAAGAAATTCTTGTGAAAAACATTTCTCTAAATGGGTTCACTCAAGGATAATAGGACGCTTAGAGCATCAAAGAATTGCGCACCAGTAAAAGAAATAAAAACAAAGAAGAAACTTACCTTCAAATGAAGGTCTACTTAAAGTTTAATTTTTTTTTTATCAATAATACACGTAACGCACATAAAGAAAATCGTTTACAACTTTGATGCATGTTTCTTAGTAAAGTTCGATTTATTTCTAGGTGTCGTCAGCTTTACAAGTTACAGATTTCCCTCGATGTGATCGCGCACTGGTGACTCGAAGAAAATGCTCACACGATAAGCAAACACAAAGAATCGTGTTCAAGGTGAAATCCGCTATCGCAATGGTAATTCGGGCTCATGAGACTGATGGTTCGTACTTTTATCTTTTGCGCACAGTTAAGGAGGTACGATGTCAAGGGAATAGGGCCCATCCACAATTCCCAATCGCAGACATCCCCAACGATTAGATCGCAAGGCGATACGATAGTATGTGCAAAAACCTTTTCCTTTCCCCTATCTAAAGATGAAATCCTGTTGCAATACACGAACGAAAAAACCAAAGAAATTAATAAGCGTACCAAAAAAAATTATAATTGAGCTTTAAGATAAAAATGGATGACACTTTATCATCTTTGTATGACGACACCATCATCACCCTCGATAAACACGAGATTTATTATTAAGCTTGGATCTCTCTAAAGCTTTAGACACTATGTTCAGAAAAACTGGTAGCGCTTACTTACACACGTGTCCAAAAGTTTAGCATAATCAATATCAGTATACTCATTTCATAAATCAACTTCCAAAATGAGGGGAAACTTGGTATGTTTGTGCAAAGTAGCAATGTAAGTGCAAAAAAAAAAAAAAAAGAAGTTTATGAAAACACAGAAAAAAACGTGGTTTTCTTTGCGGGCATGAAACATGAGGAAAACGGTGCTAATATGGGATAGGGCCACCCAAGCGGCCACAAAAGCCCCACTCCTGGAGAAGAGCAGTTTGGAGCTCTGGAATGGTCGTTGGTGGAGGCTAACGGGATGCAATTCATCTCCCTAGTGCATCCCACGCATACTCAATCGGATTCATATCCAACAATCTTGCTGGCCATTCCATGCATTGGATATCTTCACTTTGTAGAAAGTCTTCAAAAACAAAGTTCTGTGGGAACGTGCATTTTCGTCCATGAGAATAAAATCTGGAACCATGGGACGTCTGAGATCTCTAACATGACTCCCAGTATTTCGTCTCTGTATCTCCGAGCATTAATGGTACCTCTGTCAAAGTTGTGGAGCTCTGTGCGTCCGTTTAGCATGATGCCTCCCCAAACCATACTGGTCCTTTTCCTTTTTGCTGTTGGAATTATAACGGGTTCCACGTTCTCTTCAGACAGTGGTTCGACGAGAATCGCTTTGTAAGCTGAATCCAGACTCATCTGTGAATAGCACGTTGTTCTACTGATACAAACTCCAGTTACGATGTTCTCGACTCCAGGGATGAGCGTGACGCAATCTATAGGACGTCTGCCATAAAGACCAGCTTCCTTTAGCCTCCGATAAACTGATTGCCTGGAATCTCTTGTTCCTGAGGCGGCTGCAAGCTGGTTAGCTGCTTGGCAGGTAGGGTTCTCTGACGTCTTGGATCTAATTGCTGCTGAGTGCTTGTAACCGTTGGGCGATCTAGCATTGGTCGGCGTGTAACATCTCCTGTGTCTTGGAAGCATCTCCAAAGTCTGAAAATCACACTTTATGGATCATTCAATTTTCTGGAGACTTCCGTTTGTGACTGTCCTATTTCGAGTTTTCCGATTATTCTGTCTTTCATGGCAAGATCAATTTGGCGTCTGTGATCCATATTAAACGCAAAATCAACGATAGCAAGTAGTACTCTTAGCGTGTCTTGCAAGAGTGTAATGTGACCCTATGATTTACTCTTGTATATTTATTGCACTTGATCACTTTGCATAAATTTGCATTTCTGAGATAATTCGATCGTGAATTGACATTGGTTTAACCGTCTAACTGATTGACATGCCAACGTTTGTCGTTTTTCTGGATCTGAACCTTTAAATGTTATTTTTTACAATTATGCATAACTTTTGGACACGCATGTTGTTCATGTAATGATCACATCCACTGCCAATTTGCTTTTACCATTTAGCAACCTTTATTCGTAATGGACAAATTAATCAAGTATCTCTCAAAAATGAATACAAATTAATTTTGATTTTAAAAAAAATGATTCTTCTAAGCTATCATGCTCTCTCTGCTTCTCAAAATCTAACTTAAACACACTCAAACTTTGTTATGTGAATGAGGAGCGCTAAGCGTTTGCTAAAGCAGTTCGTTGCGCGCAGTCGCAATAGCAACAATTCTACTGAAAATTCAATCAGAACCTGATTTGAGCTTGCCAAACGGATTTTCCCCATTAAAAAGTAACGAAGTTCTCCCTTAGAATGCCTACATTTTTGGCGCTGCGCTTTCGCTGAAGAGAAATAGATAGTTTTCGCGATGATTGTGTCCAGCTGCTCGCCATAGACGACAATGCTGCTAAGCTATAAAGTGCACAAAAATATTCAGAATGTTCTATAAATTCGAGTTTGAATCGTACGGGCATATATAGATACAAAGCCGACCTCGATGATCGAGAGCATTAGGACGCAGGTTCGAATCTGGCAGTTTGTCCTTTTTCTAACTTCTAATCTGCAGTTGGCCAGCGTATCTGTGTCGTAGGACATCGTCGATCTTTTTGAGTTCAGTTTTGGCAAATAGACACATTCTAAGGGCGAACTGCATAGAATGGAAAAAATGAAAGTATAGCATCTATAGTCGTTGTCAGGAGGCAAGTTTTGAAGAGGCTTGTTAACCAAATTTGGTTACTGGAAAAGAATTCCGAGAAAAGAATGAATCGTGGAAAATTCGGAGGATATTTCATAATGCAATGGTTACTTGAGAGTTGAAAATGATGAAGATGATGTAAGTTACCGTTGGAAAGAGAATAGCCCAATTCTGCTACGTTTTCAATCATTTTCTGATATCTGTCGCATACGCCTAAAATTGGAGATTATGGAATATCATATACCAAATTGCAAATTATTTTTGTAATCATAAGAATTATAAGCCTGTATCCGCTATTAACTCAGCTGACAATAATAATACATTTAAAACATATGATTACTTATACAGAGTGAAATTTTATCATCAGATGGATGCTTATGAATAATAATAATGAATGATGTTTTGACAGTTATAATAACTGGCAACACTATCCCTCATAACAGAACAGACATCGCACTCATAAATAAATAAAACAAAGTGACATATATAATGGATATTTGTTTCCACAATACATACGCAAACAAAATCACTAAATATACAGATCTTGCACACAAAATGAAGCGCCTGTGAGCAGCCACTCAGTATATGATGTTCCTATCGTTCATTCTGCCACTAGGGCTATTTCACACATTATACAAGGCTGTAACATTGAATAGGAGAGTGAATCATAAAGTACAACCCTAGCGTCAATGAACTTCGGACACCTACAGAATTTTGGATAAGTACAACGAAACTAATTGTAAACAAATGAAAATTACTTTATTGAGTGCACAGAGCTTTAGTACAACTGTGATATAGCATTTTAACATAAAGAAAAAACGAGAAAATTAAATAAGCGACTTTTTATAATGTTCCGTTTTCAACACGTTGCAATGAACTTCGTATACCGTACCGTTTATTGCACATTACCACTAAGTGGCGTCACCTTTCCGACGAATGACGCTCCGAAGTCGTTGAGGCATGCTGGACACTAACTTCTGCGTTGTTTCTACTGGAATTTTGTCCCACTCTTCGGAAATACACGCCCGCAACTGCTGCAGTGTTCGAGGCTTCCGCTGTCTGACTTTTCGCTTTAAAATGCGCCATACATTTTCAATGGGTGACAGATCTGGGCTGCAGGCAGGCCAGTCAAGCACCCTAAAACGCTGCTATTGTAGCCAAGCCTTGGTGTTTCGAGCAGCATGAGGCTTCGCGTTGTCCTGCTGAAAGATGCTTGGTCTTCTATTGAACAACTTTTGGCGGGATGGACGCAGATGCTGTTGAAGAATGTTTATATAGGCAGCAGAGTTAATAGTGCCCTCGCAAAAGTGAAGCGATCCTATCCCGGCTGCACTCATGCAGCCCCACACCATCAGCGATGCAGGCTTCTGAACTTTCCTCTGGTAACAGTCGGTATGATTACTTTCGTCTTGGTCCTTAGCACCTTGCGACCGTTGTTGCCATACATCACTGCAAAGGTGGACTCTTCGGACCACAGAACGCTATTCCACTGAGCAAGGGTTCTGGCCCATGCTACCCGGCGACGCTTAGCTACAGTGCTCATATATGGCTTACTCTTTGTAGCGTATAAGTAATAGTTGCATCTTCTGATGTAACGGCGGACTGTGCTTTCGGATATGGGTATATGAAAATAATCTCGAGCCCAAACAGTCATTTCACTTATGGGAGCATGCCTGTTTTTCACAATGTAACGTCGAAATACTCGTAGGTCTCTAACATTCAATAATCGCTGCTTGCCTGGTGCAGCCTCTGGTTCTGTTTTCCCGATTTCTCTGAAACGCTTGATGATCCCATTAACAGTAGAGAGAGAGAGTGGAACTGATAATTCATGGGCAATAGCTCGCTGGGATTTGTTATTCTGGGACTGCTGTATAATTTTTTGCCGTATACACGTTTCTACTGGCTTACCACGTCCCATGGTTCAAAACAACACGAATACTGTGCTCTGTCGCGTGGACGGTGCTTTTAAAGCCTGATGCAAAGCATTCTGGGCGTTTCTACAGCCTTCAGGAAAGTTCTATCTGCTGGTGACCCCTTGTGTACGAAGTTCTTTGAAACCTGTTGACAACGCAATTTTACATAAATTTGAATAAATTATTTCACACCATTAAATCGATTCTAAATCGATGTTGATATTGTTACATATACTCAGTAAATCTATTTTCATTAGCCTGCAATCCTCTGTATGCACTTTTCACTGTATTTTTAGCCAAATTACTTGGTGTCCGAAGTTTATTGACGCTAGGGTTGTAAGTTACACTCAGCGCCATCTGTAGTCGAAGAGCGTTTTTAAGGATGTTGCCTGTATGTCTATAAATGCAACGTGGCATGGTCCCACGTGTTTCCGCGCTTAGTGCGTACGCAAGAGTATCGTTGTCATGGAACAGCAACTGGTTGTAGACTCCAAGTAGGAGATTCGCGGAACAACCTTTTTTGTGGTCGAAAAGCCTAAATTGCACTGAAATCCATAGGGAAATTTGCAGTGTTTACGGAGATGATGTGATTTCTCGTCCTGCAATTGTGAAGTTGTGCCAGCAGTTCGAAAATGGGCGCTCAGATTTGACGGACGAATACCGCGCAGGAAGACCATCCACCTCCGACACTCCCGAGCACATTGCTCATTCTTATGGGAGTATGCTGGAGCGGATTTTTACCGCAGTGGCATGGAAAAGTTAATTTCACGTTCAGACAAGTGCTTACAAGTATTGGGTGATTACGTAGAAAAATGAAATAAATGGTGCACGTTTCCTCAGAATGTGTGTATGGGATCTTAACTTACATCTGTTTTTACTGTTTCAGAGTGTAACTTAATACATAAGAAAGAAAGCCCCAATACTAAACACTTATCACATGGTAAGGAAATTCCTCCACTGACGTATAAGTTTACCCTTACTTAATTTGAGATCCTTAGGCTTGGCCCACTCTTGAGTTCTGGGACTAGGCTTCCGGATTTGACCCGGGTTTTTCCAAAACAGATACAAAAGCGGACCTTTCCCGCTTTAATTTTTAAAAATATATTTGGGCAGTCGCATTTTTAAGTGCTCATGATAGCACGGTTCTATTACCAAGATCCCATCAGGTTTAAACTCATTATTGATGATATTTGGATCTAGTGTCTTCATATATGCTCTGATCTACAACAAGAACAGCAAAGCCTCTTACCAAAGTAAGCCTCTGTCTTTTTCAAAACCCGTCATTACAATGAGTTTCGAAACGAGAGTTAACGAGAGTTTTACTTATTTCAAAACCGAAATTATAATCAGGCGGTTCTTTCTAAGCTGTTTATTCGAAAGCTTTGCTTGAGTCTATCAATAATGTACAGTGGCTTTTTTGTTGCTGTTTTTGCTTTCTCTCTTTCTTCTTCTAGATCATCTTTCTTTCCCCTGTGGTAAGGCCCAAAAAGCATTTCAGAAGTTAACCAAATAAAACTGTTCTGGGGAAGTTGCAGCTAAACAGATGAATAATGGACGAAGTCAAACGTTCTTCTTAGCTAAATAACTCGTAAAAACGCTTTAGCAGAAAAGCTGCACGATGAATAACGAACGAACAGAAGGCGTAGGGCAGAAACACCGTCTTATGAGCCAAGCAAATTATTGGTTGAAGTTCAGCAGTAAAAATGGGAAAATAAAACTTTTCGAACACTGTTTTTGCATGGGTAATTCTCTCTCCAATGGTTCCCTTTATTCAAAATGGGGTAAAATTTTTATGCTTCATCTTCTTGAATTCGTTGGCACCGTTGCATCTCCTCCGAAGTATCAAACCAGCTTTATTGCCTATGACAGGAATAGTAATTCGAATTTACAATGTTAATTAAAAGCAGCTTAATAAATAGTGAAATCTGGCTATACCTGTTACAATAAACAGGATTTGTAAATCAGTAGAAGCTTGAGGGCCAATAAAGATTTCTTTTGAATTTTAAAATCAATTTTAAAAACAATCGCTGTTTTTGCACTTGCTGGTTAAATAACGATTCAGAAACTCAATAGAAATTTTGTTCCTCGGGATTAGTAGATTTTTACACCGGTTGTAAATATTTGTAATTCGCTTTTATCCAATAATCACGTGAAATGAATTCGAAAACTCATTACATTAACAAAGGCTTAGTTCTAGAGGGAAGAATGAAAGGATACCAATGAAGTCCTTGAATTAAAGCAAGGATCTCTAATGACTCAGAAGAGAAGATAAAGATAACCGAATTCGATACGAACCTCACTTCATCACAATCTAATAAAATGTTTAAAAATAACATTTTATTATTTTAATTACAGAAAACCATCCCCTTATCATAATAACTTGAAGGATATTTGGAAATTTTTTTATGTAGAAAGATGAAGGAAAAAAAGTGAGACGAGTTTTAATAGGCTTAGATGGCGGCTGATATTGATATCTGCTAAACTGAGTGATTTTAATGTCATGGACAAAGAAGCTTAAAAGCGCCGTTGTAAAAATGAAATTAAACTTTTGTCTGGCGTTGCACATGGTATATAGCTCTACTTCCTCGTTTTAAAACCCCTTGGGAAAGGAGCAACGAGCGTTGCTTCGGGCTCAAAGGAAGGTCGGTGACGGGGAACGCAAAGCCACCTGGAAGACGGAACATCCCCCCGTGCGATCCGCGAGCCAACAAAGAAAGGCACGGACGAGCCAGTCACGTGGGCGCATTTCAATTAACCCATGTCATTTCCGCCCGACCAGATTAAGCGGACGATATTTAAAGAGCGCTATTAGAGCAAGTCCGGTTCCCAATATGGCCTTTTATATCTCGCCACCAATGTATGAAAGGGCATTAAACAAAACCATTAACAACAGTCCACTCGTCGAAACGAATGCACCCCAACTCATACGCCATCAATGCGGAAATGAGCCTCAACTAGACTTAAAAGTGGCTTAATATTCATAAATCTGAATCTCTAAATTTCACTGTCCACGGGATGACTTAGCCCAACTTGAAAGGCAAACCGAGACAAAGAAAGCTAAAAAGGAGGGAAAACGAGAGAGAAAGGCTGCGACAACGCGATTAATATCCCGCCGTAGAGGAGACTGCTTGCAGCTCATAACGAACCTCAGGTGGCATTCGCAGCTGGAATGTTCACTAGCCCTCTGCTTCAAAAGCCCCTTTTGGAATGCAAGACAACACACACCTTGGCAAGGCTTCCTTCTGTTCTTCCAACTACAGACAGCAATATTTGAAAAACAGATAAATAGATCGCCTAAGGTTTCTTCTTGGTTTTAATTCCCTTTTATTCTAAATATAGAAGTTCGCCACTAGTATAAGTTGCCAAATAGTTTTAGGAGGACAACTTAAAATATATACGTTTCTTTTCCCGAATTATTCATAGTTTCAACATTTAAACTTTGTGTTACTGCTTTTGATCCACAATTCTACCAAAAGTAACGTACTCAGAAAATCTGATAATGCATCTCAGGGTATCCCTTGTTATTGCGCTTTCATTCAGCTTGGTGATAGATACATGTCAAAACACTCTCACGAAAGCCTTTTAAGAATCCTTTTCTGTGTTAAAGAATAAGGAAGTCGTGCTCGGCGACAGCAGGAGTAGTTTCTAATATTTTGACAGTATTAACCCGCGGCCGGAACCCTAGGCTTTCAGGTACTTCGTACTCCTTCCGGCAACCGATGACAGACTAGCCCATGCAGGGCCATTTATCTAGTCAACTTTATGAATAATACGAAGTCAAATACAGGGTTACTGAACAGGTGATTAGGCTGAATTATCGAATGAGACTGACAAGTGAGTGAACAAGTAAGGTTGGCTGAATGAGTCTGAATGAGTGAGATAGGCTGACTGAGTTGTTTGGCTTGCCGAAATAAATGCCCCTGTAAGTATTCAACGGTTATAAGTGACACAGTAGGTGAAGTTATCTGCTTCATAGATTTTTCTTGGAAACGATAAGAGAAAAGTGAAAGTGCACTACAATGGTTCCCCTTTACGTCGTGCAGTGAAGCCCTACTTCAACAATGGCTTCCCTGTAATGCAGTTGAGAACAGTGATCAGACGAATAAGGAAAACTGGAATACCGACATTTCGTTACAAGACAATTCGCGACGAGTAATTTGTTCCTGCGACAAGTCGTATTGACGAGACATTGTAAGATTCTAAAATGTTTAAATGATTTAACATTTGCTTTTTTGATGTATAATTGAAGTTGTAAAAATGATATTTTCATTGTTTAACAAAAAAAAAAAAAAAAAAAAAAATGCATGATTTTAGGATTTCTTCTGTTTTAATCATGAGCGATGCTTTTTAAATAGACTAATGATAGAATAAAATGACCTTAACATTCTTTTAATTTTAAGCTGTGAGTCTCGCAAATTCTTCGGAAGGAACTGTGTTTGTCGCGAATTGTCTTGTAACGAAATGTCGGTATAAGGGCATTAGTTAAGGCATCGTTATCCAACTATATAAGGGTTTTAGCATCAAAATGTTTCGTTCAAACATTATAGCTCTGTTTGTGTTTAGGGCCCCTACCAGGGCCCCAGAGGATAAGTGTTTATGTATAATAGCTAAAATTTTAAGTAACTCACAATAAGTATACAAAATTTCAGGTTCCTAGGACGTTCCGTTCAAATGTTATAGCTTTAGTTGTATTTAGGGCCTCGGGACCTCCGGCGGGGCCCTAGAGGCTTATATCACTTTCCTTGTATATTGATTTTATTTTTTTTAGAACCGCACTAAAAATTTACGAAATTTCAGGATTTTAGGGCTCTTTGTTCATAAGATAAAAAAAGAACCAAGAAATTCATACAAGTGACCTCTAAGGGGCCCCGGGCCACCCTAGAGGATTCGCTATATTTTTCGCACCGTCCTCTGTATAGGGCCTAAGTGTGTACAAAATTTCAAGCCTCTAGGTCAATCCTTTCAAAAATTAAGGCGTGTCACATGTGTACATCTGTACCGTCGTTAATAGGGTTTTAGATGATGCTAAAACCCTAAAAATGTATCAGTTGGTGAGAATGGGGGAATCTATGAAGAAATACAGGTCGAACCCCGTTGTAACGAACTCGCATATAACGAAGAATTTCGCTTATAAATAAAATTTGAAATTTTGAATTGAATAAATAGATATTTGCTAATAGGGGTTTTGTTTTAGTTAAAGGATATAGATGAAAATTAGTGAAAGTGAAAGAGATTAGTGACTTTTTAATGATATGACAACCCTTAGCAATTTATCAGCTACTTTCATGTTTGACCATGGCAAACAAACAATAAGCATTATCGTTGGACACAAAAATAGCAAATTTAAAAGAGCGTTAGAGATTCAGGGATGAAGAAAAAAGACGTTGCCCGTAAATGGCATACAAAAAATGTGCTGTCAAACAGTGGAATCCATCATCTCCTCCTTTGTATCAAGATATCCACAGATCGGCAAGGTCAGTTTTGTTGTTATTTATATTATTTATATTATAAGTACTCTGTTACCCACAAACAGGTTCTTTTCAAGCGACATATCGAAACTTCTTAGGAAAAATTTCTTTTCTACACCTAATCCGCATTTACGCTGGTCCGAAAGTTTAGGATAAGAGCCAGGCGCCAAATTCCAACAAAGGACACGTTCATCGTAAGGCAAGCTCAACCTTATGAACAATCGGTTTTTGATAAAATATATGTAAAAAGCTTGGTTTACAGAGCAGAACGCTTCTATCTACACTTAGAGATAAAAATATGGAGATTTTTGAAAATTTAAAAGATTCATCTCAGATAACTGCTATTAAAGTAAAATAGAATTGTACTATGCATTACACAGCGATGTACATTTAATATACACCATCTTATTAACTACTCATAAAATTTTTTGAGTAATAACTAATTTTGTTGAACAAAAAACAAGCAAAACAACAACTGCATTGAAGTCAAAAGTTTGGAGATTTAATTATACTGAGACATAAATTTGGAGATTTTGTTAAAAACGTTAACATTTGAAGTTTCTAGTAGCAGAAATTTAGCTATAGACCTCATGATTATGTAAATTAATCTAAGATGGGTTGATTGATTACAATTTAGGGATGTGCTGAATTTATTTTCTTAAATTTTCAATAAGCATCCTAGAAAACAGATCCCTTAATCTATTCATGACTTAATTATTAAGAAAAGGCAAGAAAAAGAAAAACAAATTAAAATAGCAAAAGATCTCAACTTAACTACAAAATCTGTAAGCAAGAGTATTGTAAAATATAAGAAAATTGGAAGTTGCACTGTGAAGCAAAGATGCGGCAGAAAACGCATCACAAGTAAAGCCGAAGATAGACATCTAAGAGGTATTGTCAGAGAATATCACGCTTTCAAACAGCAAGAGAAATTACTGCCAAATGGAATCCAATCAGCAAGAAAGAAGTTTCGGCAAAGATAACAACCCGGCGTTTGAAAGAGAGAGGTTACTCTTTTCCTTCTGCAGCAAAAAAGCCTCTCCTAACAAAACGAACGAAGAAAAAGGACTTGAGTGCGCACGTGAACACTCAACATGGACTATAAAACAATAGCAAAAAGTCATATTCAGTGATGAATCTAGATTTAGCCACTGAATGATGATAAACAAAAAGTTGTGCGCAAGAAACAAGAAAAGCTGGACTTTAGATATGTACCATATAGAATCAAATTTCTACCAAGCATCTTAGCTTATGAAACAATAAATGCATATGAGACCGGAAGTTAGCTTTTGTCACAGGAAACTTCAGCAGTTCCTATTACACGGATATAATAGCTGATCATCTGATACCAGGTGCTGCTTTTTTCTTTCCTGATGGTAACTTTATAATATACCTTGTCACAGAGCAAACGCGACACTGAACTGGTTGGAAGAACAAAATATTCATCTTCTAAAATGGCCAGGAAATAGTCCTGACCTTAATCCTATAGAAAAAATTTGGGGTAAAATGTAGCGAAACGTTACCATATATAAAATTTTAACAAACAAGGATTTATTCACAACTGTGTCCCATGTCTTGGGTGAAATATCGAGAGATGATTGTCAATGTCTCATAGACTCTATGAGACAATGTGTGTAAGCAGTTATTAATGTTAAAGGCGGCTGGACCAAATACTAAACAAAGAATCTCCAAACTTATGTCCCAGCATAGACAAATCTCTAAACTTTTGGCTTCAATACTGTTTGTTTTTCTGTATGTTTTGTTGAAAGAAATTGTTTGAAGTACATAAAATTTTTTGTGTATAGAGAAGAAACTAAGTAACGTTAGAATAAATCATCGTATAATGCATGAACAATTCCTTCTTTTTTTAAAAGAGTTTTTTCAGATGAACCTTTCATGTTTTTCAGAAATCTCCATATTTTTGTCTGGGAGTGTATTAACTGTATGCTTGAAGGTCATCCATCGAGGCTCAGGAATGATAGAAATTATATTGCACGAGTTTGAAATTGACTAGGAGTCAATGGATTGCTACAATTCAGTACCACAGACAAACGATCAGATGGATGAGACGCAATGTTTTGTTCTGGTTTCTCCTGTCCAACATATTAATATGTTTAAGGGGACCTTGTAAAATAGCCGTAGAAACGCTAGAAACAAATCATTATTCTCTCACCTCTCCCTATTACCTCAGGTAAATTTCGAAATCAAATGGTCTCCTATTTTCGCAAACCTGAGCTAATTTTCATGCTAATCCTTCGAGGCGAAGCAAAATAACGCCCAGCAGTGACCTTCATTCACAAATTTCAAGCCGCACATATATGAAGTTAATAAAACGTTACCAATGTTAATCAAGGTAATCTTCTGTAAGCATCCTACTTTTTCCGTAACCACAGAAGAAGAAGCACTTAAAAGCAAATGAATTTTAATGAAACGATTCCCTAATAACAGCATCATCAATTTCAGTGAAGAATTGTTTTTAAGATTTTTATTGGAGAGATGACTCGAGAGAAAACGGAAGTTAATCCCAAAAGAATTTTATACAATAAACAATAGAAAAATGGATAAGATATTTTATAAGCGTGAATCGTGCTTGGGTGTTGCGTGGAAATAATTCTCTCACCCAATACCTGGTGAAATCGAGCTTCAGCTGTTCTCTAAAGACAGTCCATCAACCATCCATTGGTTGCTCAGGAGTTTACAAATACCGCTGACTCATCGCCCATTTTTCATTATTAAGGTAACCGACGAAATCAGACTTTATGCTTTGGACGAAAAAAAAAAATTTGGCACAAAAAGAGATTTTGTGCGTTTACATTTTTACAAAAGATTAACGACACTAATGTGATTTTAAAATGCGCACACGTCTTCTGATGTGACAAAGAGATAAACAATCAATAAAATTATCATTATAAAAAAAATCATCAAAAATAAAAACGACATTTTTATGTAATCAAAATATAGCTTTAATTAAAATTCAAGATTTTAACCTGATTATGATGATGATCCTAAAGAAATTTCAGCATAAACCAAGAACAAAAGCCAACTGCCCAAGAGATGGTAAAAGCAGCCAAAGAATATAATGGAGTTTCTCTTTCTCTTCAGTAAAGAAGTGAAATAGAAGTTTCAAAGCGATAGCAATCAATTGAGGACCTCTTTTTTTTTCTTCTTCTTCTTTTCCCTCTTCCCCAAGTGTTTGAAGGAACCGTGATTGGCTGGCCATTCGAGATTACTCACCGTAAATTACGGCCTCACCAGTTACAATCCAAGAAAGCGAAAAAGCAATTATAAACTTAAGGGCTTTCGAATCAGATTGCTTCACCTGACCAAAGTCTTGAATTGTCGCTGTTTTAATCTACTCCTCCCGCTAACGTTGAATAATTTACACCAAAATACTAATAATAAGCGTTCAGAGGGTCAGAATGAATTTAAAAAGTTAAAAGGTTCATTAATAAAAATAAATTTCAATAAAAAATTGAAAATATTATACAACTTTCTATTCTTAGGGTACTTCTAATCAAAAGCAAAAAGCACTTAGATTCATAGGTGTAAATGTATAGGTGTTTAAGCACAGGCTTTAACAATACGAGGATCGATCATAAAGCCGATCTTACACGCACTTCTCCTAGTGTTGAATCAGCTGCCTGAGTCTTTTGTTGTAAAAATCCTCTATTTGGCCCTGGAGGAACTGTTCTATCTCAAAGACATGGCCCTCGTCATGTTGGAAAAGACGTCCATGCACATGCTCTTCAGGCGTGGGAAGAGCAACAAGTCGCTGGATGCCAGATTGGGTGACCAGGGCGGCTGAACAGAAATTCTTACCAAAGAGTCCCCGCAAAGGTCGCAGTGTCTGGAATGGAGTGAACAAACGTAGCACCCACATTGCGGCACCTTTCCCATGCACAGTTCTGGGTGCAAGGTATTATAAACACTGCTGTGGGTAATATGGCCCTTCTGTAATTCATTGTGATTCTTAAATCTTCGAGTAGCAGGGCCTCTATTTACTGCATGACTTTTGGCTCGTCACCTACGGAAGGGTACCCAGATCTGACCATTTGGAAGCGTCGCCATCAACACATCACAGCCTCGTGTTATCCACGTAGATGTTTTTTGACTCGGCATGGCTCTGCGTGGCATTTTTTTTACCTTCAGATGCAGAAAATGTATCACAGCCCAAACCTCGATTTTTCTAATGGTCTGCGTCATTTTGAATTTGGCGTTTCTGGCAATGAATCCACGAAATACAGCAGAGGTTTCTGGTTTGGAATGCGGCTTTACACAACCACTGTCGTTTCATTGATACATCTGGATTTCCGTGGAGAATGTAAGGACTTTATGACCGATTTTGGCACAGGGCATTATAAATGAATGAAACTACTCTACGTGTTTAATACCTTACAGGGTAACTCGTAAGGTATCAACGAATAGGAAAACTGCCACAAGCATTCAATATGGAAACCGCGTGTCGCATAACAAATATCCAGGCTGTAATCTATTTCTTGACATACATGGACATGCACGTCTACATCTATGTTTTCAATGGGTCTTCGTCATCTTAACTCGGGCAGATTCTGTGGCATTGGTGGAGCCTAGACACATCCTTCACATACTCTCAAGGAAAAAATCACAGGGCGTAATCATGGGCGATTTAGATGACCAACTGCGAAATGCTAGGTCGTTGGCAGTACTATGGCCAATCCAGCGATGCCTCAAATGGCACACCATATTGTTGCAGTCCCGAAAGTCTTCATTTAATAGCGGGATTAGAAAATGCTTCAGCATACCAGTTGATTTTCTCTTCTGGTATCTTGCAAAAGGACTTGTTTCAATAGTGGCATGAAGGTTCTCTGTGGCTCATTAAGGCAACAGACCGTTTACGTGGAATGTGCTGTAGTTAGGACATTTCTGAAGTGACGGGGGGATCCTACATGGAACAAGAGATGATACTGTTAAAAGGGAATTGTTTCATTAAAATTCATTTGCTGTTGTTAAGAGCTTCTTCCGATTTATTGTGATATGGTAAATTTTAGAGTTTTCCTATAGATTACACGTTGTTCTGTAATAAATAATTTCTTTGCACTAAACACATAATTTCAGTCATTTAGGATTACCCTATATTTAAATTATAACATAATGTTCAATCGCATCATATAATGAAAGTTAAGTTAGATCACATAAACTATCGAGATTTTTCATAATTTTTATAAACTCTGCCACGCCGGGTAGTAAAATCAATCAGATCCATAACGACTCTATAATGGGTTGCCTAAAATATAAGATTTCCTCAAATAAATGAAACTCGAGTTTAGATTAAGAAACAGCTTAAGCCTACATAGATCATTATAAACTAGAGAGAACTTAGCCCTCAATTACCAGATTAAGAACTTGCTTTCGGGAGGATCAGCTAAATATACCGTTAAAGTGAAAACAACAGTCGCCTCTCAGCGAATGAATCAATCAATGGGGCGGCACTTCAGTGGATTTCAATTTGCTCCGTTATGTTGTGAAAATAAATTTCAACTAATTACCATTAGTTATTTATCGTTGGCACATTATAAGCCTCATGTCGGCAATAAGGTAAGAGAGGGCGTTGAGTACTGGTGACAGCCATCTTAAAGGCGACCATCGGGGATTCGATCAATAGCAATTAAATATTCAAGGCTTCAAGAGCAATAGAAACTGCCGTTTAGATAAATAATTAACTCATTCAATTCTCGCTTCTTTTTTTAATGAGTCGCGAGATTGTATCTAATGAACACAACGCTTGCCTCTTCTAAAGTACTACAAGACAAAAGCAAATACTCCACGTTCTCTCTTTTCATTTATTACAAGCATAGGATCACTTTAGTATGTTTTTTCCCAAACTTTTAGTAACTCTAAAACATATAGAGAAACCTTTCTGATTTTAAGACACTAGAAAGTCTTTCAGTTGCAAGTTCTTGTTTTAAGTTAGACAACATCTTAAAAGTAAGCTTCTACCGTTAATTCGGTTCTTTCTTTTGAAGTTCCGTAATTTTCTATGTAGTATGTCTTTTAAAGTCTTAACAAACAAAAGTAGAAAACAAAAGACGTTCATGGGAATCTGTTTTCAGAAGGCGCTAGCAAGTTTCAACTTTAAGTGGTGCGATCCTTTTCCACATTTGCTGGCGTTGTTTAAGGATACGCGCGTTCACATGGAAGGGAGCCTCAAGTTAAATTTCTTGTGATGACGTTAAGAGAAACCACTTTAATACTCAAAAAGGCTTAAACATCATCCGCGTTTAACTTTCCAATTTCCACGTTTAAACACTAGCCGCCTTAAAACTTACATACACGTTGAATACTAAAGTAATCTGGGAGTTTTTCCTTCTCCGTTTCTTCATGCCCACTCCGGAATAAAGAATTTAAAAGCATTCATAACACCAAAAACATTCATTAAACAGATTCAAAAATAAACCCAAACTGAGAACTATATTGAGGTAAACTTAGTTTTCAATGTCAAGCGAGAGCAATAAAATGACAACGAGGAGGGGGGGTGCATTTCAAACAGAATAATCATACAGAGCATAAATGATGAATTCCTTTATCTATTTCATTCATGGAGGTGGGGAGGGTCGTCGAGTGGCACGTGACCCAACAACCTTCATCGATTTACAAGCGCGTGACAAGTATCTCTCACGCACAGCACGTAATGAAAGGAAAATACTTCCCTCAACGGCTAGGAGACAACGGTGAGACCCATTACGGCAACCCAAGAGCAGCCGACATTAAATATTAAGCAAATGCCTGCTCATAATGACCTAATAGAATTGGCTTTATAAATAATGGTGGAAGAACTCTGCTCAACATTCTGTCATCGATATCTTCATTCAGATAAACAAAAGACTCGAGAAGGACTCGAGTAGTTTTTTTTTTTTTATTTTCCTGTATATGCATAAGTTGCTAATAAAACAACTATAAACATAAACAAATTATATTACATTCAAAAAGCACTCAATGCAGTAATTATTTGAACACAGGATTTGATAATGAGCAAATATACGTTTATAAAGAACCTCAGGGGATTTTCATTTCCCGCGTTTAAATTTGTTGCCTTTTATTATTTGAGTCAAGCAATGCATTATGACTACTTTTTTCAAATAAAAAGAAAGACGATAATCGTGGAAATTCAGAATCATTAGATTTTCTATACAGTAACGATCCAAAATAACATTCAACGAAGTTGTTCGCTTTGTATATAAAAACTCCACCCATCTATCGTTATTATTTAAATCACTTACAAAATAATATTGAATCCAGAGGATTTATCTTACGCTTTCCTTTTCTTTACAATTTTATAATTTTTAGATAATTAAAAAAAATTTATTTAAGTATCTAATTTTCCTATTTTCTTCAGACATAAAGAGAAAACGCATCTTCTTTATGGTTTCACCAATAGGTAAAACTATATACAACAAAATCTCACAAACATACCAAAAGGAGCTTTAGCTGTGATCCAGTCTAGTTTTAAATTTGTTGAATAAACAATATCTGGCAACAAGCAACGGAGATGACACAGAACGCAACACATTATCTTTTCTTTGTTTAAACAATCAACAATACCAGAGAAAAAACTAAAATAGACATGTTATTTATCGCCGCATTATACCACACAATGCCTTTGTGAATATAGGCATTATTATTATTAATTAATAATAAATTAACGGCATTTATATTATTAACAAGCCGGCTCGGTGGCCGAGAGGGTTAAGGCGCAGGTCTTTCCGTTCTCGAAACCAGCGAGTCGCGGGTTCGAATCCCGCCGAGGGCATGGATGTTTGTATTTGTCCCTTTTCATTATCATTCTTTCATCATGCGGAAGGCAACGGGAAACCACCGCATTATCACTCTTCCCTAGAAAACTGTGAATGGACAGCATATGTCCACACAGTCACCAGAAGTAGATTTCGACTTGATGGAACTCAACAACAACAATATGATTAACAAAAGTAATTTTACCTGAAGGAATCTGCGTAAATGCCTAAAAAATTGATGCAGCCCAGCTAAGTCTTTCATGATAATCCTGTTTTCAGAACTTGATAATGTTAATCCGTTTTTAAGTTATTATATAAACGGCGGACAGACCAAAGCGCGCATTCTTATAAATAGATAGAGCTCCTAACAAGAAATTAACCCTCCCGAGGAAGGTATAGTAGCGGAAGCGCTGTCATGTATTTTTACCCTTTTATCTGCACTATTTAACCCCCCCCCCCCCCTGTGGTTTGGGGTTCTCGGGCGGGGGATTTAGAAAATGAAAAACAGCTCTATCTTCTTTCGTTTCTCATCATTTCCGATCGAATAATATATCACATGCCTTATGTTGCCAAAGTTCTAAAGACCAAGTAACTGCCACTCCCACAAATCCGACCTTCTTGGGACAATTTGGCCCAAACTTTACAGTAATTGTCATCTTTCTTGGAGGAATCTGCATACCGAATTTCACTCCTTTATGTGCATAAATACGCGTAGCCCTATTGGTCCCCTCTAATTTCCGCCCCCGAAACTCCGACCCCATTGGGCCAATCAAAACCAAACTAAATAGTGAAGGTGCACATGCCCATAGTAAGCTACATCCCGAATTTCAACCTTCTACCTCAAAAAATGCGGAAATTATGAAGGGGACGGACGGACGGACATTGTGAAAACAATAAGTAGCTCCATTCTTCCGCTACTTAATAATGGCGCTTAAGACATTACAGGGTGTATCTAACTTCTGGTGGCGATTCCCCATAGCGAGATGTAAACAAAAGTTCATATAAACTTGGTTAAGATAACGAACCGTTTGAGATTTCCGCAGTTAAAAGTGAAGTTTCGCAGCTAGTTTTATACTCTGTGGATGGCAGGTGACATGCGGAGAAGCTACAAAAATGTTCAAAATGACGACCGTGGGACGCAATACACGCATTGAATGGTTTCACTCCCCTTAATAGTTGTTTAGGTATACCTGAAATTATTAGCCGGCGCACCTACTAATAACCAATAAATGGGACGTTATTTCAAGAATTTGTTGTAGCTTCTCCGCATGTCACCTGCCATCTACAGAGTAGAAAAATCTTCTTTTACCTGCGGAAATCTCATAAATGGTTCGTTATCCGAACCATGTTTATACGAACTTTTGTTTACATTTCGCTGTGAGGAATCACCACCAGAAGTTTGTGACAGGAGTTTAGATACACCCTGTATATCTTTCTTTGTTCCATTGCAGTCTCTCTCTCTCTCCTCAGAGGCTCAACCGAGCAACGAGTTGAAGGAGATAGTTTATGTGTGTATGATCATAAGAGATACGTAAAGAGTTATATACTCAATTTCTGTATTTAACTTCAAAAGTCCATACGCGATTTTAAAGTGACGGCAGCCGAACGACCCGCTTGCCATTGGAAAGAGGGATCGTCAAATTTATTGAGATTGCCGATAGAGGTCTTCCCGGTCTCAGTTGTTTTCGATATGGCGACCCAACAGCAGAAACCGTTATGCGTCTTCCGCTTCAACAAGTGCAAGTGAGCGATAACCGTCCAGCACTAATTTCTTATGAGATTCGGAACAAAAGCCGCTGCGGCTAAGAGCATTAGAAAAAGGCATCAAACCACCCATGAAACGGGTTGTTTGTGTCAGCGGAAACGCACAGGTCATACTTCTGAAAACATCGAGCTTGTTTAGCAGAGTTTCCTTCGCAGCCAGAGGGGGCCATATAGAACACCTGTAAATCACTATTTCAAACCTTTATGATATGACGAATATTTTGTATTTTACCGCATCTCTGTATGATTGTTTTGACAATAAAAACAGCATTGTAAAATCCGGTACAGACTTTTTAATCACACTATATGATTCATTCTGATGAGATACAGCTGTATATGGGTTAACTTTTCAGGAACATTTAAGTAGAGTGCTATTGCATCATTGAGTTTACTGCCAGCGAAATGTTAACGTTGTCACCTATGAAATCTGTTCTACCATTTGGAATAATTTCATTACGGAGAGATGATTTAAGAAAACCGAGAGGCAGGAAATCAAGCTGACAAATAGCAAGATTTTACTGTAAAGATTGTTATGATAAAAACAATTAAGAAAGCAAATATAGGAAATAAAAATAAAATATAAAATAATTTCCAATGGAAAATATTATTTTGAGATTTTATTATTAGGAAATTTTAAAAATCCTGGAATCCATTTTGGCTTAAATTGCTAATTATAAAAGCTATTTTTTTCAGTAAACGATAATGTAATGACATCACAGATTTTGTAATCTGGTCTTAAAGGTCAAACAGATTTCTGGTAAATAAAAACATTTTTAATAAACCAGAACATATTTCAGAAGCTTTCCTTTAAGGGGAGACCAACATTTGGAAACATGGATTTTGGCCAATAAGAAAAAAGAAATGGCTTCTCAGAAGGAGAGAAAAAGGTCCAGTGTGGAAGGAAACGAGGTGGAGGCTAAATTTCGTTGGGGAAAATGGGATTATTGATAAATTATCGGTTCGTGATCCAGTCAGCAGGAGGAGAGGGCCACGGACTTGGAGGTCCACCTGACACCGTATATTCCGTTGAAATGTCAGCAGCAGTCGACGGGGAGAAAGGCGCCCTCTTTCACGGATGACCTGGCCCCCGTCGACGGTGACAACATTCCTTCCTCCTGTCGGTGGCTTCTGTTACTCAACTCCATCTACCCCTCCCTCCCCTTCTCTGCAACGCCCCCCACCCACCCCTCGCCTCGACCTCGCCAACCCATAAATAACCAAACTTCGGATTAAACAACGGAATCCACGAACACAGCGCTCAAAATTAATTTGTCTCAATTATGAAACCGACTTTCTTAGCCCCTTTATCAAAGACCAGATTGAATTGGATGATAAAAAGAAAGAAAGAAAAGAAAGAAAAAGGAGGGAGGAGAAATGGGAACCGGAAAGAGAAAAGTATCGAGGCGAAGAACTTCCAGACTTGAAATGGCAACAGACATTACTCGGCTATGTAGAGCCAAAGAAAAGCAGCATAACTTAGCATGAAAAGAAAGGGGGAAAAGGCAAAAAAAAATCGTGATTTACATAGAACATCATTTTTAATAGATTAAGTGTAGTGTTTAATCCCAAGTATTCCAATATGCTCTCTCAGCACTCTCCATTGCTGTAATCATTCAAACGAAAGTGACCTTAGTATACAGATGAGCCCAAAAATGTCTACACATGTCAAGAAGAGAAAACAACTAAATTATATAATGCTAAATTTATGCAGACATCAAAGGATGAATTACAATTTACCACTGACTTCTACATTATCTACCAAAAAATAATTGGGCACTTACACAAAATGTTTATCTGGGATTTTTGAACTACAAGAACAAAGTAACACCACCTCTTGCAGCTATAATAGCAGTCACTCTCTAAAGCATGCTCGAAACTAAGTTGTAGAGGACTGTCATTGGAATTTGTCGCCATTCCTCTTGCAAATTCTCACACAGGTGAATAATGGAAGTTGGCCGCTGCTCCCGAGAATTTATCCGCCGTTCCAACTCGTCCCAAAGATGCTCAATGGGATTGAGGTTGGGGTTCTGTGCAGGCCGATCCAAGCGTTGAAAATTGTTCGCTTCATACCACCGCAAAAGCAACATGGCACCTGGCATCGTCATCTTGCAAGAAACAGGGATCCATTCCGTAATAACGCCATAATGTTGGGAGTACTTCATTGGTCAGAATATTACAGTATGACTGAGAGTTCATGTTACCACGACGACCAACATCAGTGACCCAACATTAGAATAAAAACATCCCCACACCATAATGCCACACTTTTTGATAGATAGTGTACAATCGCAACAGGTACTCTAACGTGGTTATGATAAGCGTCCAGTTATGACAATTAGAAGAATCAATCAGGTGAAGTGAACTCAAATCCTCAAAAAGTTCGTTTTATCAAGGCGATAAATTAAAAAAAAGCAACTTTTCAACATTATTTCCTGGATCCTGGAAGCCTCATACGATGGGGCGAGTTCACGCTAAGGGCTAGTTTCCTCTTTGCAATACACTACCATTAAAAACAGAACAAGAGCATATTATTCCGATCTTGCGCTTCACCGGAAAAATTGCTTGGCTTTATAGTTCTGAACTTAGAAAGAAGCTAGGACTGGAAATGCGCTAGGACTGGGTTCGGAGAATGCACTTGTCCCAACTAATCTCAACTAAGAAGGTTTGTTAGATTTTGGGCGCATTACCTTCTAGAACATTTGTACCCCTTGGTTACTGTTTTAATTTAGTAAGATATATATAAACATTCGAATTCAGAACTTAAAGCCTACTTGCCAGCTCTCGGTCAAGGATACGGTTAGGAATATCCAAAAATTTTTTAGCACTTTTTGAATTGTATATTTCTTTAAAACTGTAAGCGATGTCGTGAAGAGATGGAAGCAGGACTATTTATCCAACTATAGCAAGGAAAAAATAAAATTTTAGGAAAGCCGTGCAAACTATCGGAACCTGAGTCCTTATAAGAAACGTTAAAAATAACCCCTCCGTCGTTTCCATCGCTCCTTAAACAGGAAATGTTACTAATAGTTCAGTTAGTACCATAATCACCCCCAGAGAGTTGTACAGTCGGGTTATTAAGGCAGAGTAGCTGCACGCAAGCCACACATCACCACCGTGAATGCGCAAATACCGAGAATGCGCCGTTGGGACTTGTGTGATCTCCTGGACTGTAGATGACTGGAAAGCTGAGTAATGAGTCACGCTTTTCACCCTCCGATCTGATGGACGCGTTTGGGTTTGATGACAGCCTGGCGAATGATTTTTCTCGGAGTGGGTTTCAACTATTAAGTCCAGATCTTAATCCCACAGATTACTCCGGAAATAAACCCGAGCGTCAGATATGAAATCAAACATAGGGATCGTAAAGCAGATTTGCAGGAAAAAGTGGACCAAATAATTACTAAAGCCATTTTTTTTCTCCGAATATTTTTCATAACATATAGCGTACTTTCTTAAAACCATTTTCAAAAAACGGAAAATTCTTGTTTTGTTCCCAATTAACAAACACTCGAAGATAATTTGGAGTGTTTAAAATGAGTCCTTACGTCATAGCTATTGTTTGATGGTTCTTAACTCAAAGCAATCACGATCCTCGAAATTGTGACGAGTCCTCCAACCACTTCTATCGGAGTAGAATTTGCATAAGACTGACAAATGACAAAAATCTTTCCGACTGCGCTTAATTTATTCAAAAGACCAGTTTAAGTCAACATGTTCTAATCGTTGTTTAACTTTAAGGGGGAATGCATTAAACGAAAACCGCGTGTTCCTTCGTATTAAGTGACGAACGGATTAAGCTTAATTTAATTAGGGATTACCTAGAATGGACACGAACGGGGCGCCGCCGCTCTCGGACGCAAAGACTGGCGCCTCACACTTCGGGGAGACAAATAAACGGAGAACTGTTTTGTAAACGCAGAAAATTAATGCTTTAATTTAATTCAAGATTTAACAGCCCTTGTAATAAAATGAATAACTCAATGCTGGAAGACAAATTGTTCGCGAAGGTAAATAATGAGTCTTCACGTAGAACCGCCAAAGTTAGGACTTGTGGAACCGTTCGAATATTCTGACTCACTTCTGTTTTTAAAATATTTCATTAAGCGTCAGGAAACGCAGATAATATACAGTGGAACAGAAAAGCCCCTAGAAAGCAAGTAAAAATAAAGAACGAACCCAGGTAATTAACTTTCATCCTTCCGAGTTAAAAATAGAGGTCCATTCTATAAATCTCAAAACGCAGGCTATCTCTTAAGCGGCAATGAACAGAACAATTTATCACGTAACACCAACATTAACACAGTAATAATGAAATGTTTTCGTTAACATTCTCCTATAACTAATCCATTTCTTTAAAGACCGATTAAGAAAAGGATGGGACGGTTCTCTTAATAGGCATTAAAAGCGAGCCAGATTACTTCTACAGTGCGCATTTTTCCCTCAGGCAAGAGAAACTTTCAAGATATCAGGGCCCTTATCTTTTCAGCGCGACAATAGACCTTTAGACACCGTGAGGCATCGTCTTATGAACGACGGCCCTTTGAGACCAAAACGACGGCCCTAAAGACAACGCCAAAGGCCGTAACCTTCCCTTCACCCTAGTTCGGGCTTTGCCTGCAATGTCTTCGAGACCAATTGAAAGCCATCGGGTTTGGATGGAAAAAGAATTTCTTCCCATAAATAGACATCTCGTTGTATTAGGATCCAGCAATATAACACTGAAGCCGTAAAAATTTTTACACAGAACGATGAAAGAAACCACGAAGAGCGACGTATTGCTCGGGAAGCAAAAGCGATTAAAGTGAATGGGAAAAAAAAATCCAAAGAAATGTGAAGACCTTCGCATTATAAGACTCGAGCAAATAATAATGAAAATGGCTAGTTCTTTCATTATGTTTAAAGAATATAAATTATCATCGAAATAAAAGAAATCGCAATTAACAAACAATTTCGATTTCTATTCAGTCTAGGAATAAAACCCCCTAGATTTATTGTTGTGAACAGCAACAACACCAATTACATCAACCATAACGATACATAATTACACTGGCCAACAAAATTTAAGGTTTTTCTTGTAACAAAATGAAAGTGGGTGATTTTTAGTAGTATTTTTTCTGCTGATTACGAATATAATTTTTAAATTTCTCTAGCACGCACAGCTTTCTTGTTTTATAATGAAACATTTTTAAATCATTCAGTGTTTGGGGCCTGGTAAATTTCCTAGCGGGCCCAAAATATGGATACTTTAACATTGTAGCCGCTTCTCTTCACACCCATTACTTTAACATAGAAATCTCGATGTGCATAACTTGGAAACTTGACGTGATAGAAAAAATCTAAAAGCAGATTCGGATTCTACATACAAATTACTACTAAGAACATTATGTGTTGTCTTAGTTACAAAATGTGTGTTGACTAGTGTTATCAAGCAGGATGCTTCTGAGAAGTCTCCACAAACTTTAATAATATGTTCCAGGGACCAAAACAAGCAGAAAATATCACATGAAGATAGGCTGGAAAACGCTTCTTTCTAGAGTTACAACGGTTTGAAGGTATCATGCGGTAGACGAAATAAATCTATGCGATATAACAAGACAATTTTCTTGGTGCTCCATGAGGTTTCGAATCTGATGTTGAAGAGAGCATAATTCTTCAAACGGTTCTTTGAATTGTCGTAATTTTTCTTCTACTACAGGATGCCTTCAAACCGTTATAACTCTAGAAAGAACCGTTTTCGACCCCATGTTCATATAACATTTTCTACTTATTTTGGTCCTTGGAACACATCCTGAAAATCTGTACAGACCATTCAAAAACACTTGCATGTCGAACCAAGCAGAACTTACAACGCAAATCTAAATATGCCTTGGTTTTCTTGTTTATTTCATCTTGAGTTTTGTATACGCCCTTTGCATCTTGTAGTGTTCTAAAGAGATTTAAAATAAATAAATATCGCGCTTCACTAAGTAAATCTAGCACATTTGTTATATACTGATTTAAACGATTACTAGTATTGTCATCAAGTACCTAAGTTAAATTAAATATATGTCTGTCTCATTCCTTCGAAATTACAGGTACATTGTTCCATAACATCACTGATAATTTACCACTTCTTAAAAAATCTAGATAACTTATATCTTAAATCACCAGGAACGCCTATTTCAAGCTTGTACAGGGGGGGAAGGTGTTACCTTATTGATTCTGAGAACAAAACCAAAGTTTCGTTAAAGAAACTCACAGCAATGGATGAAAAGCCAGGTATGATTATCTAGATGTCTCTTATAAGAGAAAGCTCACATTATAAAAGCTGACGATAAAGAAAAAAGATTAATCCAGAAAAAAATTTTCTTGACTCTTTTCCCTTAAATATGATTGATGACATGACTTCTAGCCCTTCTCGTCGTCCACGGCTCGGAAGATGCTTTAGAAGGCTGCTTCTGTGTGTGTGAGTTGAGTAAAAAGAGCAAGGATCTTTACAGACGAAAAACTCATCAAAAATGTATGGACAACAGCAAAGAAAAAAAATGGGAGGGAAATAAAACAACACCTGAAAAAAGATGAAACAAAAGGAGGGAGGAGTTATGCTAAATTTTGCATTCGCACATTACACATAACACATTTGGTGAAACTATCATCGAAAATATTTACAAAAACCTAATGCGGTCCCTTTTAATATCAAATGAAATAAACGTTTCTGCTGTTTCTCGATTCCATTAGGGTTATTTCCTTTTTATTTACGACAAAAAACAATGGAATAATACAGCATGCTAACATTTGGCAAAGATATGAATTTAAAGAGAATTTTATAAAAAATCAAGAGCAATTTGAGTCCTCCGAAACTAATATTACTAAAACAATGCGATCTTCTAAGCTTTTAAAAGACCGAGGAGTTTTACAAAATACAATTTTAAATTTTTATTTATCATTATCTTATATACATTTTGCAGACCTTCCAAATTTGCAGTACTATACTCTAATAGAGTGCCCAGCTAGACTTTGGGTTGGATTGAGAAACCGGAGGCCTCCGAATTGGATGTGAACGCCAAAAACCTTTGTTTGATGTTTCTTCGCTCAAAACCTATAAACAAAGTGAAACTTAATATGTGTAATATACAAAACTTTGATCACTAATGGAAAATAAATTTTGTTAAAAGTGTTGACATGCATTCTGTAAATGTTTGTGAAACGCGAACGTTATTTGATGAACACGTATATGAACGACCGCTAATCTAAGTTGACCTAACCTAAAGCATTAACTTGTTGAAAATCGGACTCATCCTTCATCAGGATATTGATGAAATTGCAACCTCGATTAGCAAGATTAAATTCCTCAATTTTGTTAAAAATTTTCAGAAAAAAATTACCGTAGATAAAAAAGGTATACCTTGATAACTCATGGCCCGATTTGTTCGAAACCTGGACAAGTTTTAAGTTTAAGTTCGCCCATATTAAAGCTTAGTGTGCATTATTCCAACAATTGTTGCTCTACCGTGCACAGTTTTGGCTGTTTATTATTAATATAGTATAGACAAATATATAGAAAAGTCTCTTAGCAGTATGTAGATGGATAGGCAACCCAGTCACCCCATTCAGTTGGAGCGAAAAAGCGGTGGCAGCCAACGGAATATGGGAGCTCTTTACTGTTAAAAACTAATTTACGCGGCTCAAAATGTATAACTATAGTTTTTATACAAATTAATTTATTAGAACAAAGTGAGCTGAAATCGATAGCCATATTAATAAAGAAAGACGTTCATCCAACGTCTTTTTATTATTGCATCATAAAGACAGACTAACATTTGTCCTGTACAAACGAGCATACGAAGTTATTGTTTTCACTAATCAGCTATTGGATTGTCAGTTGCAGCTTACTTTGTTCACATAGGCTACTTTGTTTTACAGTGGTCGCCAGCTTAGAATCCATGTATTCATAAAGAAGTAACCCAATGGAGATGGATCAGGACGTGCTATTGGACTCCTCAATCAATGCAATCGAGGCAGCATAATGTTGCGTCAGAAATGTAGTCACACACCTGCCAAAATGTGCAAGTGCACCCATGTTAGTGCAACCAAATACCTTATCTGGTAAGAGGAGCGTATTGTAAGAGCAATGGCAACTCTTTCTGTAAGAAATGTTAATAATTATTAGCATTTCTGGTCTGCGACCAAAAAACTTCATAGGATGTGTTGACCAATTCTTATGTTTTTTTTTGATGCGCTGAAACCGATAATGATCTCAGTTTTTCTCCACCATAAACAGTTTTTTGGCAGATCAGTGTGTTGTAGTCAATAAACTGAACAACGAACAGTAGCGATACCATAGGTTTCAGACAAAATCTATTATTGTCTTAGAGTTTTCGCTGATTAAAAATTGAAAAGATAAATGGAAAAATTCCGTCACATTTTGTTTTCTAGATAACCCAAGATTCCATATTAAGCACAGTTTAAAGTTTCTTGCCAAGGTTAGTTCTGAAAAAAATTTTACTTCAAAAAATCCAGGCTACAGAAACATCGTGAACTGTATGCTTACAGCGTACAAATCTCAAGGTTGTAAAATGAGCTTAAAAGACTATTTCCGAGGAAACTTGGTGAGTCTTTAGTGGAGAGCAAGAGCAGAAATCTCTACCAGGATGTGAAGGACATTGAGAGACGTTACAAAGTTATTAGAATGTGTCTCTGATGGCGGACTGCCATTGGATGTTAACGCGTGAAAATTCGGATACCCAGAAACGAGAACGGATAAGGAGAAGCATTAAGGAAAAGAAGCAAAAGTCTCATATGCAAGTATATTGTAATCCTCAAAAATAATGAGGTACTGCTAAAAATCTATTATTACCGTTCAAGGGACAATAAAAACTTGTTTCTCAGAGACATAACACTTAATACGTTTGCTACCCATAACCAATTTTCTATGACAGTCACTCATCGATTGGAAAAAAAACTACGTGACAGGAGAAAATGAGGTCGCTCTTGGACTTTGTTGTTCACACAAAAGATTCGTTGAAGCCAAACTACTAACACATTGTATATTTGACCATCTATTAAATTTTTAGATCGAGAGTTTTAGACAAGCTTTTAATTCGATTTTAATTATATCGCCAAAATCACAATTATCCTCGAAAAGGAGCTTTATCTTGGCAGCACTACTATATCACGTACTATTTGAACAAACACGGATACGTTTGTAAGTCAGTCAATTCCAGAGATACTTTTTCTAAGCAATTTCATTAATATCCACATAATTTCATTTCACTTTCAAACAAATCCAAACTTGAAAATAATATTTGTTTAAGATATGCTGAAAGTTTTAACTTAAAATGCTTCGACAACAGCATTCCCACCAACTCTTCATAAAATATGCAAATACGTTTCTTAACAAGTAGTAAATTAAAACCGTACCAATGCCATATTTTCCTATGTCACATTGTAATCCTTTTGTTCCAAGCAATATTGGTTTTTAAATGAGAACGGTTTTCATAATAACATAGACGTGGAGGGGGAGGAATGAATTCAACGCTTCTTTTCCCTTCCTTCCTTTTCTCTCTCTCTCTCTCTCTCTCTCTCTCTCTCTCTCTCTCTCTCCCTCTCCGTCCGTCTGTCCGTCCGTCCGCTCGGAGAAGCGCATCTGAATTATGCGAGCAGCAAGTGCTTCGGTAATGGTTCCTAATAACCATTTCGATTGGAAAGTTCTGTTTCCGGAAGAGCATTATTTCTAATATTTATGAAAGCGATATCTCATCCAATTCCCGTTTGGAATCGTAAGCCTATTCCACAGAGAGTTGCCAATTCTGTTTCGATATCGATTATTTACTCAGGGACTTGAAGTTCAGGCACCAGGACTGGAAACCCGAATTCAAGCGCAAACGATTTCAACATAATTAAAAAAGAACGGAAGTCTGAGTCTGGTGTTTTTTTAAAAAATCTAATTTTTAAAAGCAATTCTAAATTTTTTTAAAAAAAATTGTTTTTTAAAGCAATTAAAAGCACAATGCATTAAAACCAGAAACGAAGAGTTCGAAGATAACGATCTTTTATTTAAAGAGCAAATACTTTTTACCTGATATTGCAATAATAAAATCAATATCAACATTAACAAATTATATTTGGTCAATATTTTTGGTACTACCCAATATTTTAAAAACATTCTCGATATATGATAATATTACTTACGACTTCTTAAAAGTAAAAGAAACTTTTTCATAAGAAGTCCTACGCAGATCTTGACTAATTACTAACCTTCTGTATCCGAATATACTGACTCATCGTGATTCAGAAGAACACGCAGATAGACGAAATTACTATTTAATGTCGACCAAATCGAAATTTTCGACAGCACTAAACCTATTCAGGAAGGAAACTCGCTCAATGATATACGCTAACTTATCAACTTATCAGAAACACTCCACCTGGAAAGAGCTACTTGTTCCATGTAAAAGTAAACATCACTAGCAAATGATGTATGTATGTAGGGGGATAATGTCCTAAGTTTCAATTTAACACAGCAGAATTCTCGACGAAGGGATTTGAATAACTTTGAACGAGGAATGATTGTAGATGCTGGAAGGATTACAGGAACCACATTCCGTACAGGTGTCTAGGGAGTACAATGAATGATGTAAAAACAGGGAAAACACACAACTTGAAACCAAGAGGTAAGTGAAAAGGCTGGCTGATAAACGCAGAAGGCTTTACAGAATCTAACGGCAAATAACTCCAGCTTTCAGTAATGGTCGAGAGTAACATCTCGGAACAAACAGCACGTTTAACTTGGCTTGGCTTTGGTGACTGATAGTTATCGCGAGCATAAAAGCTATGCGAAAAACATTAAAAATACGCCTTCTGTGGTCTCAAGGAACACAGTACATTTAATACTGATTCGAAATGTGTTAACGTGTTGCATGATCAGATAAATTAAGATTCCCGCAGCACTACGCAGATGAAAAGGACAATAGTTGGTGAAAACTCTATCAGACCATAGTATATCAGATGTTGGTAGCTTTATAGCGTGGGGACAAATTAGATCCTCTTATATGTAGAGGGCCTCCCCTCGACTTAACATCATACATTAATTTTGAGGGCCTTTACCACCGTTCAATCGACAGAGATTACTCATGTCTCAGCGAGAAGGTTTCCGATAATTTTGGAGGCAATGTCCCGAAATATTCATATTGTATTGGATGCAAAAGAGAGACTTACTCGCTATTAGCGTGGTGCTCTTATTTAATCAATAAGTCAGTGAAATGCTAGCTTTGCATTAGAACTAGATTTTAGTGGGCAGGCCATGGCAGCAGCTTCATGTCACCAAGAGTGAACCACGCCTGTGTTGAACGAGCACCATGGCTTGGAGCATTGTCTTGCTGGAAAAAGCAGTCTGGTGCATTGCCAAAAAATTATGCCATATTTGCCGGAAGGTAATATGTTCCAACACCTCTTGGCACCTTGGGGCATTAAATATCACGTCCACACCAGCAAGGGTCCCGGGCCTGCTGCACGTGACCCACAGCATGACCGTATCACAAGAGTATTCGAGGTACTCATGATCTTATTTGTCTTTAGGTCGCCTCCAGAACCACGCACTACCATCAGATTGCTGGAGAGTAAAGCGGTTCACACTCCACGACCGTGGCCCAGTCATCATTAATACATGGTGACGTTTCTCACACCATCGCAGACGACGATGAGCATTCACCTCTGAGACAAAAAGCTTCCTCCTTCCGGCCCTCCAAAGAACCCCATCTCATGAAGGACACGTTGAACTGTGCGAACTGATGGGCCACGGTCGTTGAGATGGCGTTTGGGTCTACTGCAAAAGCATCAGTGATGACCCGAAGTGTGCAGCCGTTGGTCTCTCTTCGGCATGAAGTTTCGTACTTTTCCAAATATTATGCGCAGGAATTCGAGGATGCCCAGTCAAAAAATTGACCTAGCAAATTGACTTTCTATGATAACTCCTCCTTGAAAGTCGGACGGCTTTTCGGCATACTATTAGGTTTCTTTTACATCAAAAGTGAAGGAATGCATGATCGGATAGTTTTATTAGCGCAGTATATAAATTCTTCCAAAACTAACTCAACATTCTTAATGAGGATCAAATGCGAATAAGTAAAATGGTTGTTATTTTACTCGAGAGAACTTAGCTTTTGGCATGAAAGGAATGTCTACTTATGAGGAAGTTCTTTGTTTTTGCTACATCAATCTCCATGTAAGGCTCGAGAACCGTTATTCAACCAAGGCTGAAGAATATGGAATTTTGGAAAAGGTAAATGCTACAATAAGCCTCTTCTTATGGGAAACACTACACATTTTACTGCTGTGCAGTCTTTGGTTTGACACAGGTCTGAAAGTCCTTGTTTTTTTGCTTATTAAGTAGGGAAAGAATGGAGCTACTTATTGGTTTTATTGTTTTTGACATAGAAAGTTGAAATTCGGAATGTAGTTTAATATGAGCATGTCCTACTTCATTATTTAGTTTGGTTTCGATTGGCCCACTGGGGACCAGAGTTACAGAGGTGGGATTTCCATCTATATGGCATTTAGGTATGTAAAGGAGTGAAACTCGGTATGTAGGTTTCTCTAGACAAGATCGTCATTACTGTGAAATATGGGCTAAATTGTCCTAGTGGGGTCGGTGTTGTGGGGGTAGCGGTCACGTGGTAATTAACGTTTTCAAATGGCAACATACGGCTTGTGGTATGTCATTCGACTGAAAATGAGAAACGAAAGAAAACTGAGTTTTTTCTCCCATTTTTTAAATATTACGTTCGATTAAAGCGCGATAACAGGATTTGAACTATTTTCTTATAACCTCCTCAGGGGAAATAATCTCTTGTTAATCACGTGCACTTAATCAATATGTGTGTAATTTAATTATGATTATTATAACAAAATAAAAATGAAAAATATAATTTCTAACACTGATGAACACGTACAAAACAAGGTGATGAACTCCGATCCAATTAGTGTCTAAGAAGAAATAAAAGAACAGCGCAAAAGTTAGGGATTTTTTAAAATCAATTTCCTCTTTACTCTCTAGAATATGGCAATGAATTTTCTCCAAGGATTCTCCCCACCCTTAATTTATTAAAATAATAATTCTAAAAAAAAGGTTAAAAAAAAGAAAGCCAACTAAGTCCGTTTCGATCAGCTGCATGGAGAGTGAAAACAGACAAATCATGCGAAATACAAAATCAAAGTTATTGATTTTCATTAGCCCATTAAAACGAGGGGGAAAAAACACTCGCCTCACACCAACCAACTCGTCAGTCGATTTCTACGAAGCCCCCCTTCTCCCCCACACACTCACACTCTCTCTCCTCCATTTTCCATTATTGTTATTGTATTTGCAAGTTGTATGAAAAATTTTCTAATCATCACAGAATAAGAGACTACGTAACGGGAGATCAGCACTGCACGCGGTATAGCGTGACCAAAGCATGGCAATGGTTAAGAGGAGGAATGAGGGGGATGAAAGGGAGAGGGGTGGGGATGGAGAGGAATCTCTTTTTGGCTTTAGTGCATGACAAATGGGGCACGACGAACGAGCAGAGGTAGTGGCCCCGCCCAAAGTCTCCCTTACTTTTGGGACGATGAGATGACGGCGTTGGGTCAAATGGTGGCGCTCGTTTACGACGGTCGGCCGAGTGAGCAGGCGCCCGTTACTCATGGCCGACGCCAAGTGCGCGTGACGGCCACCCACGCTCTGTTATTACACTTTTACACCCCCGGTCGTTATTTCTCGTCCCTTCTTTCTATCAGTGGTTCTTTTTCGGCCTCCATTTCCAGTGGCGATCGGGTGGCGATTCACTAGCGCACGAAAGGAAACAATCAAAAAAAATAAGGGGACCAAGAGAAACAGAGAGAACAAACAGCCGAGGGGGAGACGTTTCTCTTGCCGATCGAACGTCAATAAAAGCCGTCAGAGGCCACAATGGAGGTGGTGCGCGTGTGTTATGTGCATGTACGTGTCTGTGCCTGTATGTGTGTGGATAGCTGGAAAAACGAAGAGGGTGGGGAGGAAGACTAATGAAAGAGGCATCAGAAACCAATACACGGAGCCACTCGAAAAGGAAATTTCAACAAATGCCCATTATTAGAATTTCAAAAAAATTAATTCGATTACTATATAATTACTTTTTAAAAAGCGTCAATCAATAATTTTGAATTTTTTATAAATAATAATCTGCGAAAATCGATGTAAATATGCAAAACGTACGCACAAATTTGAATAACTAAACACATGAGCGAATTGACTGCATAAAGAAACAAAAAGAAAGCTGGTGGTAATAATAATAATAATAATAATAATAATAATAATAATAATAATAATTGGAATGCAGTTTTGCATTGACAAAAGTTCCACCATATCTGTAAGGCAGGTATAATTGTTCAAAATCATGGAATAGAACTGGGGATTGAAGAATTCACAAAGGCACTTAAAGAAGGATAAAATATTAGGAATTTTGGAATGTTCTGAGTTATTGCAAAATCGAGTCTAAGAGGCCACTTTGAAACATCATAAAGGGAACTAATACCTAGGCAATACCCGTTATACGGTATTCAGCTGGAATAATAGACTGGACTCGATTGGAACTTGACAACCTCGACCGAAAGATTAGAAAGGTAATGATAATGCATAAGGCTGATGGTGGTAGAGAACTTCTACAACTGAAACTGCGGAGGAAGAAAAGCATAGCTTCAAGAAATTAACCAGGGAAAACTCTTCAAGACAACAAAGCCGAAAGCTGAATACAATTAGGAAACGATCGAAAATCGTAAAACTGGAAAAGCAAGCCAACAGGAGGAAAGCAAGGATAATAAATGAAAAACTCCACCATAAACTCACGTAGAGATCTGAAGAATAGGAGTTTTGAAAAAACAAGCTAAGGGATTCATATTGACAGCTAAGAAACAAGCTCTAACATCAAACTGCATGAAAGCAAAAACTCGGCTCATAATCAACAATAGCAAAACCAGACTTTGCAATGACCACTTAATCAGTAGATGAAGCAAAATACCAGAGACTGATTTTTGCAACGCCATGACAGAGCTGCGAAAATTATCCATTGGAAAATCTGCGGAAATTTACGATTCGAGTGCAGCAAGAATCACTGGGAACATCAAGTCGAGAAAGTTCTGGAAAATGAGGAGGTGAAGATCTTGTGGGACTTCAGAATCCAAACAGACAGACATTTGACCCACAACACGCCTGACGTAACTGTTGTTTAAAAACGAAAGTCTGCTGGCTCTTTGATATTGCCATACCGTTATATGACAGGCAGCAAGAGAAGATCACCAAGTATCATGACTTACAAATATTGTGAACCCTTGTGGAAAAAGAATATTGTAATCTTTCCAATTGTTCTATGGAACTTTGGGACAATACCGAATGGGCTATCTAGATACCAAGAAATTTTATATTTACCAGATCTAAACACCCTCACATTGCAAAAAGCTGATTCTACTCGAAACTGCTTATATCCTTAGACGCTACCTTAATACGTAGTTCTTTGGTTAAGACTTGAACATATTAATTCTTTTACCAGTTTTAGGACTGTGAATCTAAGATGAGATTTTCTGCATAATAATAATTATAATAATAGAGACATTTCCATTTCTAATACACATAATCTGCCTAAACAGACAAATTTACTACAAACTTGTAGATATACAAAATAAAAGGTCTGCTAAGAAGCGACAGAGTACACATTGTGTCTACAGTTTTCTTTCTGCTACTGGATTAGCCTATTGACAACGAACATTAACCCACACATACACAAAACCCTACAAAAAGCCAAAATTTTCAACACGTGTCATATAGCAGCCAACAAGGCGAGGAATTTCTACACAAAAGCTCAGTGCATTCTCGTGATACAGAAACCACTCTCTCTGCCACCTGCCGTGCTGCTTCCTCCGAAATGCATATCGGCCTCGGTGGGTTAGTAGTTGCGTGATCGTCTCTGATGCCCGAGTACGCAGGTTCGATCCCGGCCGAGGACGACGACGGTTTTTCAGGGGGAAATCCTGAGATCACGCACTTCCTTCGGAAGGGAAGTAAAGCCCTTGGTTCCGTGTAGTCGTTTGCCGGCTGCACGTTAAAGAACCCTTGGGAGGCAAAATTTGCGGCCTCTATAACGCGTTCTGATATGACCATAGTAGTTGAAAAGGACGTTAATACCAAACAAATCAAACCAAACCAAACCGAAATGCATCACGCAACCTCAGCAAAACTTGCACGTAAAAATGAAGGTCTAACTGGAATAAAAAAGAACGACACTGCACGCCAAACTAGTCCAGACTTGTTAGTTTCCTACTACAACATTGCGCTCATTATCTTCTCTCTCATTCTCCATCCCGAGAACTTTTTGACTCTCCTTCGTAATGCTAAACTGAAATAACATCAAAATAAAAAAAAAAACCAACTGGTCTTAAAAAGCGGGTGAAGTCACATTAGGATAATTAAGCAAATACAAGAGTAACTCTACAATAAATTCAAGATGGTTAACAATGATAATGAAAAACGTGTGACCGATAACATTCCATGGAAGGCAGAAAATACCTAAAAAAAATCTACCTTTTTAATTGATAGGATTCATTACATCAATTATAAAATAAAAGGGCAATTAATTTTTGGAAACTCCTCAAGTGTTCATTAAATGGTTCCGTTTCGTTAATTACGCTTCTGGCATAAAACTTCCATTGGAAGGTTTCATTCTATTTTTTTTTTCTTTTTCGTATTCTCAAAAAATCCCAAGGCAACATCCTAAAGAAAAATTAATTGGAAAATAGAACATTAGAAAAAAGTGGAGATATTACTCCAATAATCCAGATGGAATTAAGCAATGAATTAAAGGAAGAAATCGACAAGGGCAAGTCCTGGTCCCCGTTTCTATTCCAGGTTAATTCAAAGTGGAATTTTTTTCTACAAACGTAATATTTACAGAAGCCAGTCCTCTAGTTAGTCCCACATAGCCATTAAGCAACAGGCAGTGACTAATATTTCAGCTAAGATGTTCTTCATCATAAAAGGACATAAATTTATATGGGGAAAACGAAAGCCCGGTTAAAACTAAACAAAAAGGCGAACATGAATTCACAATGAAGTACAATTCAGAACCGAAAATGTGACTGAGGTGAGTATTTTAAAGGAATACGGTATAGAAAGGAATCAGTATTCATCCCTCGATTTCTCCTGATGCCATCTAATTATCCATTCCAGTTGAACTGCCATCAGTTCCCCGTCAGCTTCTGTTTCGCCATGACTATTAATAAGGTACAGGGGCAGACTTTCAAAATAGCAGGCAATGACTTACTTCTCCCACGGCTTGGTCTAGGATCTCTGTGGTCCCGGGTGAATAACATCTTACAGAAATCATTTATTTTTCCAAATAAAACTAAGAAATACGTTTTTGAGGAAGAACTATATTAATATAGCCTGATACATAATGTCCGCTCTACAATTTAATTATATTCATTGTACTCGAGGTAGAAGGTGTAACATTTACTTGCGATCATATCCACGCAATGAAATATTTCTTCAATTTTAAAAACTCTATTTGCAGAAGCCTGTAATCTGTCTGAGGACTCATCTAGCTAATACACTGTCCTACAAGAACTTTCCGCAACCAGAAGGAATCAGCAGAATCGACTGAAGATTTCTGAAATTAAATTTCGTACGGATGATGATTCTCAAAATTAAATTTGTATTGACATAATGGAAAACCACATCAGTCAATAAGCTGTGAAACACGGTTAGCAATTCAGTCAGTGACACATCATCTAATAGTATGCTAGGGATAGACCCAAAGGGACACATACTATGGGGGCTGCTGTCGTCGATCTAGATCGCTGATTAATGGAACTGGTGTCCTGCGTTGTTTGTTTTTCAAAGCTCCCAACTGCTCATATGTTGTTTGCATTCGGTAAATTATGTTTCAGTTTCAAAGTACATTTAATGTTTTGCGATCTAGATTGGTGAAATCAGCGCTCGAAGAGTTCTGCGAAGATAGCAGAAATTCCCACGAATTGCTTGTATGGGAAACGACACCGCTAGTATATATCCCTTTGAAATAGTGCTCAGTGCAGAGTTATCTTGAACTATTTAAATACCTTGCTACTGATATGCCATACATTTCCCATCTATCTGTCAATCTTACAGGCAATAGCAATGTTAGGAATCTTGAGCACACTTAAAATATGCCTTCTTCTGGTAAATACCAAGAAAGGTGCTGACATGAATGTATAAGGTTCAAAATTGCCAGGAATATAGTTTGGAGAATCAGAAATGCTATGTTATAATATCCAAAAAAATTTTTATAAAATGTTATGCATGAAAGCAGTTTGGCGTAAGATCTGTTTATTGCCCACTTTGTTGAATCAGGTAGAATCGGGACTTGTCGCTGAACACAACGTGATATATTATAGCCACAGACAGTTCTACTACGGTATTCTCCATCACATCCTGATGCGGCTTAAAATTAGCAGCGACTGACTTTACCGCCTCTCTAGACTAATTCAGGTTTCAGATAGAAAATCCACGGCATCGGTCACGAAATCGCCCATAGGCCATTATAGCTGCCGTTGACCTCCGACGCTCTACGCGTTCTACCAAATTGGGTGTAACTCAGCGATTACCTCGTTGCAGCCATTGGCGTTCATTCAATGGATTTGCATTTATTCTACGTTACTAGCTATGCACCTTGGGTCATTGCCCAACTTTGTACCATCATTATATCACCGAATTATAAAATGCTTCAGTAAAACCAAAGTAGCAAATATAAGCAGAAATTATAGCGAAAATCGAGAATTGCCATTTAAAATTCTATTCATGCTATTCCAAATAGTAACTATAATGAAGTGTATAATAATTCCAAATATTATTACAACACTGTAACATTTGCTCCACGTAATCATAAATTTATTTAAATACCAAAACAATGAAGTGAAAACTTTACATTTTAACATTTCCCACTGAGAGAGTAGCACCAGAAATGCTTGTTACTGTCATGAAATGAATAATTCAACAATTTACGGGTTAATAAACCGAATGAATTTATTTTATAACAGCTATTAGCGGGGGCCACCTGGTAACGATAACACCGTTTCCACCAAATCAATAGAGAGTCGTTCTATATCAAACATCCTTTTGCTTTTTAATGAGAAATAATAATGCACCAATTTACAATTCAAGCCGAATTGCAAACACCATTCGGAATCCGCATTCACAGAAGTAAAAGGCCTCTTCGTACAATCAGAAATGAATTGTCATAGACAATTTTAGGGCACCCGTCTCGTAAGGAAAACATTGGACTGAAAAACTAACTACTTTGGTTAATAAGTATAGGAATGTTTCGCTTGGAATGAAAAACGGAACACCTGATTTTTAAGTACTGAAAGAAAATTTAATAAACAAAAGAGCTCTAAAGTCTAAAACGAAACTTTATAACCAAGAAGATAATACGCCAGACTATAATTAGCTCGCTATTTGAGAGTTTTAGTTAAGATACTTAAGAAGTTCCAAAACTAAACTTGGATCACATATAAAATAGACGGAGGGGAAAGAATATTGGGAAAATAAGCTTTTATTTTGGCTCTCCCATCGCATCTGATTTAATCCTTTGCAATAAAGATCAACTCGAAGCTGGGGGCAAATCTATTTCCTTCGGTTTTCATCTCATTGCCGCTCACATTCGACGGCGGCGCATAAATTGCTTTTTCGCACACAAAACCCTGCCATTGTACTTTTTCTTCTTCTTTCTCTCTCTTTCTCTCTCTCGCTCTCTCTTTTCTTTACTATTTTTTTATTTCTACTTTTAAGTTTGACTATTTTTTAGGCTCGGTTTCTATTAATTGGAGCAATGCTCCGGGACCCGATGTAGCCAAGGTGGGCAAGGTCATTCGCCCACCTTTTCCACCCACCACCAGCAGCATAATTATCGAGACCCAAGTATTTTTATGGAAGGGAAATCGATATCGGTGCAGCCTCGTAAAAATCAATGCTCGTCAAAATGACAACCGGGATTCGTGGGCTTTCCCTTCATTCCTCCCCAGCCCCCTACTCCCTTTCTCTCCTTTCCCAATCGTATTGCGAATCCGTTATCAAGTGGAGCAGCATTTCGTGGGCGAGACAAACACTCGCATTATTGCTAAACCAAACAAAGTTAAATAATGAAATGGGAATGGAGGGATATAGCGAAAAGGAGAAATAAGAAGGGGGAAAGCAATATGGAGAGACGACAAAAAAAAAGAGAGAGAGAGACATTACTAGTGTTATGGTTACACCTCCCTCCGTCAATTAATATCTAATTCATTTCGACGCAGACACTGGTTCCTTCTTTTCTTACTCGGTTTTCATCTTGAAAAAAGAAAACTAATAAATTAATGCTTTTTTTTCCGTAAAGAATATACTAAAGTGGTGACAAGTTAGCGTCAGGTCAACCTCAGAGAAATAACCATGACCAAATATTTAAACAAATTAGAACAGGTGAAATATATTTAAAGCAATTAAATAAAAGATAATTATAATATTTAAACCAAGTCAAAATTTCCAGGAAACAGTTAAGAATTTAATTAAAGCGTCTCCTAAAGATATAATTAATGACTTCGATTAAAATTTTAAATATTTGCAGGGGGTGTCTTTTGCGTGAAACTAAATTAAGATTAATTAATAGAACTCTGGCATTAAACAAATTCTCGTCTTTGCAATAATAATGTGCGTGGTAGATGGTTTTGATGGTGTACATGTATTTATAAAAGGCTTTAAGGACGTTAACCTCTTTTCAAAAGCAGATGGGCCATTTTTACTAAAATTTTCTTTATGCTAAGTAAAACCAAATAAACTTAACGCTGGAGAAACAATTTTAGCTGGTATGTTCTCTCTAAATATCAACAAGGATTTGACAAATACTGAGAGAAATATTACATATTTGCTTTATGAATTAAACAATTATATGAAGAGGAAATAGTTGTTGTATAGTTAATAGTGCTTCAGAGAAATAGCGATGATAATTAAAATAGCAATTATATAAAGTGTATTAATGCCAAGCCTATATAGAAGGACTATACAGTATTTAATAACGAGCCAAAAGAACGAACAAACAACAGTTAACTCAAGGAGGGAATATCAATAATTTAAGGGGTCTGTATTCAAAAGGCCAGGAAGAAGTGCTGAAATTTTGATGAATTTACTAGCTTGCAATTTAAATATTTTCATTTTCATGTATATTTCAAATAGGATAATTATTGTCTCCTTGAATTTCTACGTGCAGCTATCGTAATGAAAAAGAAAGAAACCTGAAACTAACAAATAGTAGAAGGAAGACAATCGATTCAAACCAAATTTAGAACCTGACTTAATCATATCTAATCAGTATTATCACGCAGAAAATAATCGCTTTCCACATCATTTCCTAGGAAATCAAGACTGCCCCATGACATTTACGGATAGTTATAATACATATGAATGAAGGAAAATATGTTGGATATAATGGGGAACTTGTGGAATTTTATTGTTACGTTTACGAAAAATTCTTAGAAAAAATTAATCACAAGGAATACGCTCGTTTATAAATCAAAGCTAAAATCATATCAAAAACCCAAAACAACTTACTAAACACAATATTCACAACAAAAATATATGAACCCTCGACTAACGCTATAAACCAAAATCTAAATTTTAACAGTTACACAGGCCAGATGAATGTTAATACATGTACTTAGAATCAAAGAACATGAAAGCGCAATATGATTAAAAGACATCAATAACAAATTGGCACTATACTGCATTGAAAATTTACACCACCCAGAAACGGAAAAAAAAAATCAAAATTATATCAAAAAAAAAAACATTGTAAAAAAAAAAGACTAATAAAAGAAGCTTTACACATTATTAGAATAAAAAATTTAGCCAAACCAAATTATAAAATTAATAAAAAATGCCTAATAATAACAAAAAATTAAAAAAACTAATTCATCATTAATTTACTTCTCTTATATTATTATCACTGTATCTTCATTGTTACTTATCTCCATTATTACTTATCTTCATTCTCACCTTCTTTCATATTGTTAAATTATTATTAATACTAGCTGATATGCCCGGCGTTGCTCGGGCTGTTTGTTCGATGAAATTTTCCATTATAGAAGCTGAAATTTAAGCTATGGTCTCTTAAATCATTATAAGCTTATAGTAATTTTACTGCTATAAACGAAATTAATTAATAAAATAATATTATGTTAAATTAAAGTTACAATAGTATGTAACTATATAAATAGAAGTGTGTCGTCTTGCATCGCCATCTAGTGACATTCTTTGAAGCCTATTCAACTTTAGGAAAAATAAGAATAACTTAATAAATTGTTAAAAACACGGTATAAAAAGTACCCTAAATAGGGCACAGTAACTTTAACTACGTACATGGAAAGTTTCGTGGAGATTCGTTGAGTATTTTTTCATTTGTAAAAGGACAAACATTCCAACGGACTCTGATTTATAATATATGGAATATTTAACGAACTGAAGACAGGGGAAGGCTCCCCCGAAAAACGTTATTTGTATTTTAAAAAATCCGTCATCTATACTTCAAATTCAATCATCAGTAAAAAAAATTACTTCTTATCTTGGATTTCAACTTATAAAAACCTTCTTTTCTAAAAAAAAAAAAAATGGTATCAGCAGTGATTATCATCAAGAAAACTACACATCAATTTGGACATCATCTAGACCTCAAAACTTAGACAGCATCTAAAATTCAAAATTGTGGACTAAAAAGTAACTTTTCATCATCATCGTTATTATTTTTTTTAATTTTAATTTATTTAATTATTTTTATATTAAATTAAAGGAAGTTACGTGTTTATATCACATGTTCATTCAAGTACAACTTATATTACTTCCAAGTGAAAAGGTGTGAAAAAATATTTTCGTCATGTGCTAAGTTCGTCACATTTAAGTCTCTTTTCAATCACTTTCAAATCGCCATATTCATTTCGATTCAATCAATTCGTTACACAGTCAAGATATCTAAATCACCATATGCTTGTACACGTCATGACCGATACATTCAGCTTCAAATAATTTTTTTATTAATTTTAATTATCTTTAAAAAGAAATACTATGAACAATTTATCTTAAAACATTTAAATTTTGTTTCTCTATGAAAATTTATATTTTAAATAGAATATTCTTTTATGAAATCAATTTCATTCATCTTCACGAAAAATATAATTTTAAATATATAATAGTCCTTTTTAAATAATTAAATAAATAAAATCTATCTATTTATTTTGTACTTTATTATGTACACTGAGTTAGCAAAACTCATGGGATAGCAAGCACATTGATTGATGGGCATGGCTCACAAATTCACAGGGGTAACGGATTCTGGGAATGGACCATTAGACGTTGTGGGAAGAGCTTGGATAAGCGATTAATCAGAAATGGCACGTCGTCGCGAGTTGACGTCTTTTGAACGGGGTATGATAGTAGGTGCCCGACGCATGGGATGTTCCATTTCGGCAGTGGTGCAGGAATTTGGCTTTCCCCGCTCAACTGTCTCCAGGGTGTATCGGGAATGGCTGGATGAAGGCATCACAGTCCACAACAGGCACCATACCGGGCGTCCAGCGGCCCTGAATGATCGTGACCGGCGACACCTGGGACGAATGATTCAGAGAGACAGGAGCGCAACAGTGCAGCAAATCACAGACCAGTTCAATACTGGCCACACTAGAAACGTCTCTCGGTGGACAATCCGTCGGAATCTGCATGCCCTCGGGTTTGGCAGCCGTCGCCCTACACGGGTGCCAATGCTAACCCAGCGTCATCGGACACTCCGGCTTGCATTTGCCACCAACCATCTTGGCTGGACTCTGCAACAGTGGCGTAACGTCATATGATCAGATGAGTCACGATATCAACTGTACCACGCTGATGGGAGGCACCGTGTGTGGCGCAAACCTCACGAAACGATGGATCCCGCATGCCAACAGGTGGCGGTGCAGGGTGGTGGGGCGTCAGTGATGGTCTGGGGTGCATTTTCCTGGTTTGGAATGGGCCCTCTGGTTATCCTGGACCAAACTTTGAATGGTCCACGGTATCGTCAACTCATCGGAAACCATCTGCACCCGTTTTTGACATTTCAACACCCTGGCGACGTAGCAGTCTTTCAAGATGACTATGCTCCACCACATCGCTCCAATGTCGTCCGCGAATGGTTCGAGGAGCATGCAGGAGAGGTCCAACGACTGAGCTGGCCAGCCCGGAGCCCTGACATGAATCCCATCGAGCATATCTGGGATGCTGTTGAAGTCAGGCTCCGGGCACTGGATCATCCGCCCACGAACGGGCAGCAACTGTCTTCGGCTCTGCAGGCTATCTGGTGTCAACTGCCTCCAGAAGTGTACCAGGGACTTGCAGACTCACTACCACGCCGTATTGCTGCACTCCACAGGGCCAGAGGTGGCCCGACCAGATATTAAGTAACTATCCCATGAGTTTTGCTAACTCAGCGTATATTTATCAGGTTATGCCAAATTAAAGTTAATTAAAATTTAGCCAGACAAATTTTACACTGGTCTTAAGAATCCCTAACCCCCTCTTCAAGCCTAGTTACATACACTAAATGTTCTCCAAAAACTGTTCTCCTAAAAATGTTATTTGTAGGCAAAGATATGATTAAAAATTAAATTAATACATTCATAAAAAGAATATGTTTATGCATTTTCTTCTGTTACGTCGATGAGTGCACTGCTGAAAAACATCTTATGGCAACACATGCTCAAATAGAAAACTGAAGACACACATATTCAATTGCGAAGTTGGTCGTTCTGTTACCAATTTTTCCAAATTTTTTTAATTTTGACTTCAGATTCGTATAGAGCATCAAAAAGTAAGTAAAAGTCATAATAGGCACAACATCCTATCTATTTGGGAACATGGGCAAATTGATGGTTTAAGTTAAACATTTTGGTTCTGGGATCCGGCTCCATCAGGAGCAAAATGTTAACTTTAACCGTCATTTTGGCCATGTTTCCGAATAGACAGGCCACGTTTGCTTATTTTAACTTTTATTTACTTTTCGATGCTTTATGCGAATCTGAAGTCAAAATCAACAAATTCGAAACAAATTGGAGACCGACTTTGCCAATACTTGTAATTAACATCGAAGTTAATGAAGTACCACGCATTTTATTTTAAATTATTTATTTGTTTGGGAACATAATATTAAGTGATTAGATGTGAAATTCATTTAATAATAACTTATTATTATTGAATAATTATAATTTTTAAAGACTTTTCATTATAATATAGTAATAAGCAATAATAGCGAACGAACTTACTAACTCATTCACCAGTATAGTAACTCAATATTTAATAATACTTCATATATGAAACGGGAGGCTTCTCTTGCCTAAATTAATGCTTTCGTTTTTTGTTTTTTTTTTTAAACGTCATATTAATTTTTCAAAAAGAAGTAAAAACTAAACGGTTTCATTAGGATTTAATCTTTAATTAAACATTATCTTAAAATATTTTGACATTATTAGAGACTCAACCTGTTTGAACCGCAACAGCCGAATACATTTTCAAATTACTAGAAGTAATAGGAGTGATATTTTCAATCTAATTATTTCGTCATGGGTTGATTATGATGATGTTCTAAGAATTAAGAAAGTAATATGTTGAATCGACTGATCGACGAAATTATTTCGGGACGTGTCTGAATGTATCGGTCGATTGAGTGACAAAATGACCAAATAAAATGCGATGAACTCAAGTGAAACAAAAAAATAAATAATAATAAAATAAGGGGCTTGCAAAATGAAGCACGAATATCTATTCCTTTCATCAAATCAATTATTTTCGGAAAATATAGGCTATTCTATAATAATCGGCTCGTATTCAATTTATATCTTTACAAATAAAAGAATCAGCTGTAGCCAAAGGGTTAGAGAAACCTTCATCCATTAACTATGGCATCCATGAATTGTTCATAGAACAGTCCTGAAACCACAGTTTCAGAGAATTGTTACAAGACAGCTCAAGGATAAATAAAAAAAACAGTCTGAAATAAAGGAAAAGGATAGCCCAGGTGAAATGTTATATTTTTACAATTTGTCTTCTTCTTTACCTTGTAGCTTAACTATAAGGTTATAAAATAATAATTTCAGCTTCATACTGTGTTTAATTTTTTAAATACTTGCGATTGTCAGTTACCAGCCCCTAGACTCTTTCGGAGCGCTGGAAACGTTTCAAAACTTCAATCTTCTAAATCGAACTGACATCCAGTTACTTTGTATTCGTGAGAGAGAAACCGTATTGATTTTGCAACAAAATAAATTTTTACCAATCGCAACACCCATCCCATAATATAGTCTTCACTGAATTGAAAAAGAAACCACAATGGACACAAACAGCGCATCGTTTACAAAATTTTAAATAGTTGAAGACGATTACGTAGCAGACTATCCCATTTCCTGGAAAAAGCATTACAATGTAAAAGGTTAAGGGGTTTATTTACTAAATCTGACAAGCAGATAGACTAAATTGCTCGTCCAACAAAAGCAGTCGTAAATACGTAAAATGCGATATCGAAATCCATTCATGAAGAGGTTAATGCCAGTCCACCATAAACATAGTGAAATGAGAAATTATTCATATTCGCCTACAAAGTGTCTGAACCAGAAATAACAGAATGTGATGCTAGCTTTAAAGAGTTAAACACATTTAGGTAGAGACAAGAACTATGGGAATGCATAGATATAAAAAAACAAAATATTCCAAGTCCCTTAATAATAACAAAACGTAAAAGTTCACTGGCACCGCGGGCCTCAGTACCGTTTTGGGTACTGCTATATCAGATAACTCTGGTAAACAAAGATTTTATCACTGAGAGGATTTTTTATAGCCATTATTCTGCTGATTCCAAAAATAGCCTCAGGGATATTGTGTCCACAAAATTCCCAAAGAACAGTGATTGAAGATCAAAGAAAAGATAGAAGATTTGAAATAAGAGATCTGATTCCACGATTAGAACTGCAACATTCTGTTGACAAGGTTGGAAAACCTGGATGAGAATCTTTTAGTATTATTTGTCGTAACTTCTTATGAAAACCTAAGGTAGATAATTACAAAGAAATAATGGATAGTGATTTTTTAAACTCTTACAGGATGTAACATGTCTTTGAAAATCCACTTCCTGGACTCGTACCTGGATTTCTTCCCACCAAATTTAGGAGGAGTGAGCGATGAATAAGGCTTCATCACGGCATTTTAAGAATGAAAAAGCGTTACCAGGACAAGTGGGATTGGAGTTATCAGGGCAAGCTTACATGCTGATAATTTTGGAAGCTTAAGAGGAAAATTCATATACAGATAACAGTATGTCTAGAAAAAAAGACAATGCTTCAATTAGTTCATGAAATAATCACCAGAAGCCCCCATTGCCATTTCTACTTTTACCATCTTGTGACATTTATTCGTAATGGACAAACTGGTAAACTATCCCTGAAGAATGGATACAAATCAGTTTACTTTGTTTTATTCTCCAAATTAATACAGCCCTCTGCTTCTCAAAATATAACTTAAACATCAAACTTGGTTACGTGAATGAGAAGCGCTAATAGTTTGATAAAGTAGTTCGTTGCGCGAAATTAATTCTATTGAAGATTTACCATTTTTAATTTGAGAAATGACAACTTTGCCCATTAAAAAATAACGTACAGTCATGGACAAAAAAAACGCTTCCTCTGTGCTACTATAATTTTAAATGAGCGTTTACTACTTTGCCACTAGGTGTCTGATATCGTTTAGTTCAATCAGAAAATTATCTAAATTTTTAACCAATAAAATCATACCATCCTATTTTAGCATCCTTTGATTGCGGGTTTTTGTACCGTACCGAAATTTGGTTCCGTGGTTTTTACAGGTTGGTGAAACGTTTTGAAACGACCGGAGCAGTACGTGATTCCAGAAAAGGCCACTCAGGACGACCAGCCTCAGTTGTAACCCCGGAGAATGTGGAACGAGTCAGAACCCTATTCAATGAAGAACCCTTTGAAAACCTTCTGCATTAAATTTCAGGATGTCTGTTATAGCATAAATGTGGTATCAAGAATTTATAACCTCATATTTTCAGGTCTTAAAAATATTTACAATCCATGTGATACATGAAATACAATTATTTACTTTTTTAAATTTGTATAAGAGCTTAAATTTGATCTTATACATACAGTATCAACTCTGATCCCATCGACCTTAGTAAGGGACACACATAATTGTTCTACCAGGCAAGCACCTAGTATCTACCTCCCAACGGTAAAGAATAAATACGGGAATAACTGTGTCATACCTCCCATACAAGGATTTTGGAGTGGGCCAAAATACCTAGTGAAATTCGTACAATAACTCACTATTCAGCTTTTCGTCGTGAGTTAAAGCTCTTTATTCTTCGAAAAGCCCCCCTGTAACCTAACCCACAATCGGTCTATTGATCCTTTGATTTACTGTGAATATTTGAATGGCGTCTGTCTGGATATTTATAATCTTAACTAATACTGACACTCAGTAACTGGCCATAATCTGTTATTGTTCATAATTCTGAGCCTCATTGTAGAGATATTGTAAACTCTATTGTTATTTATATTTAATTGTGACTTTGTACGGTGCCCTGGGGATCCAACATGTAGGTCTTGAACCATACTGGCTCCCTTCGGGCACCATTTTTTATCCTAGTATAAATAAATAAATAAATAAAAATAAATAAACAAAAACTTTCTAACATCTTTTTTTTTTGAGTCACCCGGTATACATCGAAATACGCCTGCGAGAACGATTAAATAACAGGAGAGTCAGGCTCTGCGATGACGAAGGCACACTTCCCAGGTTTTTACCTATGAGATTCTAGAAATATTGCTATTCGTTTTAATAAAGAATGTATATATAAAAAAGGGAAGCGATCATAACCCACAACAGTTGCTCGCAATGGGCTTGGAAAAAACCTATAATTTTAATTTAAATAAGTTATGAAGCCCTTTCAATAATAGTAAATTTTATTACAATGTTTAAAAATTTATTCCAAAATATTTCAGTCTATCCATCCATTCTGAAGGGGAAGAAAGGTTTAGACCATTTCGATCCTTCTCTTGAAATTCGTTTAGACATTTTGTATTATCCGAAAAGCTTATGAAATCTACATGTTAATACAATATCGTAATTGTAATATGCACTTAATAACTTTACGTTCAACTACTATACAAAAAAAAAACTTTGCTCAAGAGAATTTTTATATATTCTGGAATAAATTCACCAAGAAAGTATCAGGATAAAATAGAAGTTAAAGTTGACTACTTTTAAAAAAAAACAACCCCATTTAGTTCTTTTTAATTTTAATAATAAATGATATACTGTTACAAGGCAAGAGCTACAAAGAAAATGATCTATCGATTTACATAAAACATCTGAAAGGAGAAATTCAAAAAGAAGAAATATAAATAAGACGAATACGTCAGACGAAAGAAGAAAATGTATTCCAATGAAATTGACATTTAAACTCGGCTGAGTATGGCCATACAAAAGAAAAAGGTGCGGAGGTGTGCTTTGGGGGCTTTCTAGGAGTAGATCTCGGGCTAAGATAGACAAGGTGAGTGAAAGATGAAAAGAAGGCTAAAGAAGTGGCAGGGAGCATCGGGAGGGGGAGTCGAAGGTGGAATCCATGCAAAGGCCACGGGGGCCGTACACTTGCATTGATCCCTACTTTTATCCCTGGTCGTTGGATGGTGAAATTTAAATTTCTAATCAGAGACTGTAAGCCATGCGCCATCGTAAATGGTGATATATTTGCCCTGCGTCAGCTGGCTTCGTATGGCGGTGCCGCTCACGACAATGCACGGACGGGAGGTTCGCCCGTGACGGATGCTGTCCCGGCAGGGATTCGGTCGCCACCCCCAACCCCCTTAATCCGCCCCATTAAAATTCACCAGCCGGCAGTCGACAGGCGCACACCCGTCAGAGCCGCTAAGCCATTTCCGGCTTCCTCGGCTCTGCCTGTCAGCACAACCACACACAGAGAGAGACACACACACACACACACACACAGAAAAGAGAGAGAAAGAGAGAAGAAGAGAAGAGAGAGAGAGCGACTGAGACTGTCAAGAAAAGCTGCTCTTATTCTGAGTACACCGGGCGATAGGGCTTAATCAAATTTAATGGGTGAAGCACTCAGACACAATTAGTTTGTCCATCTTTAATGCCAACCTCATTGGTGATAAATGACAGTTCCTCCTTTCATTTGGAACTAATGCGATGATTGAAAAATGGAAAACCCTTTCTTCTGGGCCCACAAGCGTTTCGAATCCCATCAACAAATTTCCACATTAATTAATTAAGGACCATCCATTACTATAGTCAAAACTGCAGCAATGAAAATCACGACAGCCAGTCTTGGATTAACCATTAGGCAAGTCAGACAAACTACACAGGGTGCGCTCAATTAAGAAAGGGTGTTAGATGGAAAGAAGTAAACTAATATAAGTGTAAAAAAAGTTAAACCATTCTAAAACTGCCACAATTTGAGATTCGAATAAACTCTCCTCTCTTCATTGTTTCCTTGACTGACAAGGCTGATCTTAACCTTAAGTGCAGACACTCGATTTCTTGTTCCACCTCAGACGAATAAGAGCAGGTAAAAAGAGTTTAATGCAAACAATTTAACTGCTTTTAAAAGAAGGCAACTTCTACAATTTTACAAGACTGTTGAAATGTTTCTACAAGTTACTAATTTCTTAGAATTTTACGATTCTAAAAGATTTCTGTTCATTATAACTTTCAAATTTATGCTCATTATATACAGGGTTTGAGTCAAAAATCTGTTATCCACCAAACAATTTCAAAACGAGATACAATTACAACATTAGGAAGTTAGGTAGGGGCTAGGCAATGGTGGTGACAAATTTGACCTTTGACTTCAAATTTTGCACCTTACAATTTGTAACCTTGTAACCGTTACAGGTAGAGAAAAATTTCCAATTGTACAGTTGTAGAGCTCAAAACGCTGATTTTAACAACAACAAAAAAAGAGATTAAAAATAAGCGTAAAAAACCCCACTACAATAAGCTGAAATTTCAATGCTAAAGCTACATTGTGTGGTGTGGACTATGGAATGGCATCTTGGTGGGACCTGTTTTCTACAGGAGTAAGGTACACAGAAATGATTTTGGATGGCTTCGTCTCAGATTTCTTATACAACTTGCCTGTAGTGCAGTACCGCCTCTTGTAGTTCCAGCATGATGAGGCATCTCCACATGTTTCCACATCGATGGATTGGGCGAGGAGGTTCAGTTCACTGGTCACCATGTTCGCCTGATTTGACACCCACTTGATTTTTTCCTTTGGGGATACATCAAGGACAACGTGTATACCACTGTACCAGCATCAGTATATGACTTGAAACAACGAATTCAGCAGGCTTGTACAGACATAACATTCATCATAATGTTAAATGCGATGGATTCTGTGAAATACCGTGCACAGTTAAGCATTGCTGCAGAAGGATACCACATTGAGCACTTCATTCGTTGACAAAACTCAATGTAGCTTGAGAACTGAAATTTTATTTTGTTGTAGTGGGCTTATTTTTACGCTTAATTTTAATCACTTCTTTTTTGTTAAAATCAGCGTTTTGAGCTCTACACCTGTACAATTGGAAATTTGTCTCTACGGTTACAAAGTTACAAATTGCAAGGTGCAAAATTCGAGGTCAAAGGTCAAATTTGACACCACCATTGTTTAGCCCCTACAAACTTCCTATAGACTGAGTGGCCAGTTTTTATTAGGAACACTCGTGACTATTCAAATACGTTGGCATAGCACTTACTACTTATCACTTGGTCACGTGACAATCGGTACCAATATAAAGGGAGAACACACCTGTCAACTGCAAGAGGTTTGACCGTCACCATGGGGAAAACAAAGGATCTGAGCGACTTCGAGCGCGGGATGATAGTTGGTGTCCGGCGAGGTGGACTGAGTACGGCTTCCGAAACCGCACGTTTTCTAGGCTTTTCCCGAACAACCATTTCAAGGGTTTACCAGGACTGGTTAAACAACCGAAAAACAACCAGCCAGAGACAAGCCTATGGTCGCAAACGACTCGTCGATCCAAGGGGTGAGCGTAGGATGGGAATGCTTGTTCGTGCGAATAGAAATGTCATGACTCGTCAACTAACCGTAGTGGAGTACAACACTGGACCCCAGAATTTGGATACAACAGCACGAAGCGATGGACCCTTCCTGTCTGGTTTCCACTGTTCAAGCTGGTGGAGGCTCTGTAATGGTCTGGGGAATGTTTTCCTGGCATACTCTTGGTTCGATGATACCTGTAGAACAACGCCTTAATGGTTAGGGTTACCTGAACACTGTTGCCGACCACGTTCATCCCTTCATGGCTACTGTGTTTCCCCCATCGGAAGGATACTTCCAGCAGGACAATGCGCCGTGTCATAAGGTTTGTATCGTCATGAAATGTTTCCAGGAGCACGTTAATGAATTCAACTTACTCCTCTGGCCACCACAGTCCCCGGATTTGAACCCAATCGAAAATCTTTGGGATGAGCTGGAACGGGTTATTCCAGGCATGGATCCACCACCCAATAAGCATCAACTGGAAGCAGCTGTTGCATCCGCATGGACAAAAATCACGGAACAATGCTTCCAGCGGCTAATTGAATCCATGCCACGGCGAATTCGTGCTGTTATAGCTACTAGGGGTGGCGCAACACACTATGGGGGGGGGGGGTTCCTATTAAACTGCCCACTCAATGTATGTTGCCTGCAACAGATTCTGTTCTGAAATTGTAAAGGGGATAACAGCCTTTGACTCACCCTGTATGTTGATCAATCAAATGGTATTTCACAATAGTCCATCTAATGCCTATTTCGATCAATGAAATAATACTTCCGGACCATCTGATGCAAAATCATGGCGGAAAATATAACATCATTGAAATGTCATCAAAGGCCTATAAGATCTAGATTATTCTATAGCATAATGTATCGCATCAAATAGGACGTATTTTGAACGTGACAAGAAGTTTGTATGATCAATCCAATATTTTCTGTTTTATTAACCAATTCCCGGTATTCATCTGACTGAAACTACAAACACAGGAAATGAACGCACAATAAACACAGATTCACATATAATTCCAAAGGTAGTTCAAGTAAACTGATCTAAAGTGGAATAGTTCAATATAGGGGCAGTCTAAAGAATTAGTTAGTTTAAATAAGTATCTCAAAAGATGGTACTATTCAATTAACATATGAATTAAGTCTATATAATATTTTAATTATAAAAACATTTTAAGAATACTTCCTGACGATACCGCGATTTGTGTGTCTCTTTCTTCATACACTGACGATTTGTGTCTTTCGGTTCAAGTAAACGTAAAAGAGCTGCTGGAGTGGGCCTTCAGTTGATAAATTGATTTCAGTTTTAAAGTAATCTTTCAAAAGCACTCGCACCGTTTCCTTTAAGTTCGATGGATAGAGGAGGGGGGAGGGGTGATCTGTCTCCGGCTACTGACGGGGGTGGGAACACAAGCGCCGCTAATTGACCGATTCCCTCCGACGCCAACTGCGGCCCAACCTCCCTCCCATCCCCCTCGAAACCTCTCGCTGACTCGGCATTCGTAAGTGATAAGATGGAGATTTATTTATCGAATAAAGGAAGGGGTTACTCTCGCAAGAGTCGCCAACCGCCGCCGCAATCAATTGCAACTGTCTATGGGTCTAATCTATCTTCGTAAATAAAGGTGGGAACGTGCAATTGATAGAGCCGTTTCACGTGTGTCTTCGAACGTTAAATGCCTGGGAAGCCGTGGTGTCAGAAACGACGAGTGACCGCACCAAACACGACACAGGAATGTTCCCTTACACCCCCTTGTGCCCACTCGCCACCACCCTCTTCTCGTTTCTATCCCACTCAATTAACCTACCCCCTACTCCCACTGCCACCACACGCACTCCAATGGTTGTAAAGGAACCCTGTTATGGAGGGAAATCTCCTCTCACGCTGACTCCTATGCTCCGCCTATTTCTTCATATTAACATCATCACGTAGTCGTAAAATAACAATTTTCTCTTTTAACTACTTTCCTTATCTCTTTTCCTGGCTAAAGGGAAATTCGGTAACATCAACTGATCTATTGTGGGTTCTTTTCCTCTCCTTATCATTAACGTTTTTCATAAAAATTTAAATTGCTTTGGTCTTAATAAAAAAAAGAAGAGTCTAACAAGTCAAAAATGACGACGGCAGATATAGCACAGTGACACATGTTTCTTTCTTAAGAGAGCTCTCAAATAACAGTGAATAACTACGCTGCGGATTGCAAATTCGAACTCATAGAAAAACACAGGTGAAGCTTTCCAAGATGGTGAAACATGACAAAATTTAATTCTAAGAATAGATTCTAACAAGTTGTCAGGCATCAGACCTCCAAGCAGTTGCAACTGATATCGTCGAATTGATCATGACGCTAAAGCAACGTCCACTACAAATGATTTTGTTTCATAGGGCGATTACTGGGTGTTCCATACATAGTTAAATCAATTTTAATTAATCATAACGTACCAACAATGAGGGATACTGATTTCAAATAAACTTTGATGAAACGAGTAAGAACCCATCAGAACATGTGTTGATCAATATCTGTTCTCCAGTCCAAAGTCAATCATCTCCCTATCCTGATTAATGCAAAGCAATATTCTCACAAGCACATATCCCATAGTAAATTTGTTGAATTCTTATATTATAACAGCACCTAGTTTTTTGATGTTGGAAGTAGAATGAGCACAGACCTTGCCCTTCAGGTATTTCAACACAAAAAGGCCGGCGGGGTGAATCGGCTATTCATTCAACGACCCCCTCCTCTCGTCGACCGATCTATCGGTTCAGGTAAGCTTCGTCCACAGTAGCCAATAACGAATTAGGCGATCAAAGTGTAGTAAAACGCCATGCTGCTGCTACCAAATTCCTCGAGCTTGCAGTAGGGGGTACATGGTTTCCTGTAGCAACTTCCGCGGCCACAGACCTCTCAAACTAAACAAGATCCAACAGACCATCATAAGTGTCCTCTGGCTTCCGTGGCCTCAAATGCACGCAGTTGTATCTGCTCCTCACTAAAACGTGAAACCTCGCTTCATCCGTCCATTTAATAGGAAGACACAGACCGAGATCATGTCTCGGCAAGAATGAGCTTCCTCTATTATGCGGCTTATGTAGACTGTTTATGGTACTATATACCTTCTTCCACTAACTATATTTTCAGTAATACTTATCTTCATTGATATGATTTTTTAAAAATGATTTAACTGCTTATGGAACATCGTGTAAATTTAAGATAATCAGATTCCACTCCTTTTCCAAAGAAAAGCGCGCAGTTTATTTCAAGCGCCAAAGGAAAACACGTTATATATAATAAATTATAAAAAAAACTGATAGTAAATTCAAAAATATTTACCAGTAGAGTATAAAAAATATAAGCATAAAATGGAAAAGTTTTATAATGATACAAAGAAATCTCTTTAGTCACAACAAGGTAATACAAAAAAAGAAAAATAATACAAAACAAAAAATACGTACACAGATAATTGATTTTATTTTTTGTTTTGTATTATTTTTTTTGTATTACGTTGTTGTGGCTGAAGAGATATTTCTTTGTATCATTATTGTTGTTATATCCACACTTTATTTATATTGTACTATAATAAAAACTTTTATTTACCTCGCACGTGCAGTGCCGCCATGTACGAGTGAACGGTGCCATCATCGTTCTCCGCCACGCACTCATACTTGCCCTGATCTTCTTTCTGGCTTTCGACGATTTGGAGAGAACCTGCAACAAAAAAAGAGCATCAAATAAATATGTGGCATCTCAATCAACAATAAAAACTGTCATGGAATTGATCAGTAATAACGATCTAAGGCTCAGGTTCCCAACTATAGAAATATACTCCAAGTCACGATCAATAGAGTACATTTTAAATGGGACCCTAGATATACGCGGGGAAAGATGGGATTATCTAATGGGTTTGAGCAAATTCAAAATATATCTATTCACTATCCATTTGAATACTGTTTATGTTTGTAAAGTTAGTTTAATTATTTAAAATTTAAATGACAAGATTTTCGAAGTGTAAGAAGAAGCGGTATGAATATTTCAAGTCTTTTTGAATATGTCCTTATACGCTCATCGTCAAAAACCTACGGGATACTATGGGACGTTCTGTTAAGACTCCATCGTTGGCACAAGATCTGCAAGAGCTACATGCCAAAGTTCAGTCTGCATGGGATGAGCTGAGTCAAGACTACGTTAAAAGAACTTGTACGACTCCATGCTACGATGTGTGGCAGAATGCATTAGAAATAATAACGGTCCAACATACTTTGAAATCTGTCCTTCTTTAGGGCTTAGATTGTAACATACACAGTCGAACCACATTATTATGACCACATGCAGTACCTAAATAACTGCCATGAGCAGCACTATCGGCAGCTAATCGACGTGGAAAAGAGTTAATAAGATGCTGGAAGATGTGAATTATTATCTGGAGCCATGCAGACTACATGGGGTCCTCCACCTGCGTGATGGAGGGTTCATGGAGCGAATACAGCGATCGAGGTGATCCCAAAGGTGCTGGATTGGAAATTAGAAGGCTAGGGAAGTGCTTGGAAGTTTTGGTCATGCTCCTTCAACTACATTCGTCTAATTCTGGCCGTATCTTGTTCTGCTGGAATTTCCCATCCGTCCCAAGGAAGACAGTCATCATGGATATATCTGATCCGGAACGATGGATAAACAACCAAATAAGGTGAGCGTGTCTGATCCTGTACTGTCCTTGACGAATACCTACCCCCAAACCCCACGTAGCCCCTACGTATTGGATAAATCGTTTATTTTACCCATGATGGCAATGATTGATACGGACATCTCACCCATTTTTAAAAACACCAAGCGAACTCACGCCACATGCTTTTTTTAATTGGCTACACGCTGCAGACGCGAAATAAGGAAAAATATACTATTTATACATTCAAGAAACCCAAATAACCCTGCAGAAGGCAAACATTAAACGAACTTAAAACATCAAATAATTTTATATAATGAGCTGGAAATAAAAAGCGAAAGATTCTATTTCCATTATTATTATTATTATTATTATTATTATTATTATTATTATTATTATTATTATT